>JAJPUD010001207.1:217356-227961 GCA_023553655.1 Myrmecobius fasciatus | reverse complement strand
AGAGAAAGAGTTGGGGAAGGGAAGGGAAGAAGAAAAATGGAGGGGCAAGAGACAGACACAGATGGATGGGGGAGGGAAAGGAAGAAGAAAAACAGAAGGGATAAAGAGACAGAGACTGAAGAAAACAGAGCTAGAGGGACAGAGACAGAAATATATGGAAAGAAAGGGAGAGACATACAGAGAGGCACAGAGAGACAGAGACAGAGACATATAGATGGGCAGATAGACAGAGACACAGAGAGAGGAAAGAGATGAGGAGGGAAGAGGAAAGTAGGGGGGGAAACAGAGGCAGAGAAAAACAGAGAGACAGAGACAAATACACAGAAAAAAAGGGAGGGAGAGAGACATACAGAGAGAAGAGAGAGATGAAAGAGAGATGGACAGAGACAGAGAGAAGAGAAAAAGAAATAGGGGAGGGAAGAAGGAAAGAAGAAAAAAGACATACAGAGACAAGAGAGACAGAGACAGAAACATACAGACAGACAGAGACACAGAGAAAGGAAAGAAAGAGATGGGGAGGGAAGAAGTAAAACAGAGGGAGAGAGAGAGAAAACAGGGAGGCAGAGAAAGAGACATAGACAGATGGACAAACAGAGTGTGTTTGAGAGTGACAGAGAAAGACATATAGACAGGACTGAGAGACAGATACACACACACACAGAGTCAAAGACAGGGAGAGATAGACAAAAACAGAGAGACAGAGACAGAGAGAGAGAGAGAGAGAAGAGAGACAGAAAGAGACAGAGAGAGAGAGAGAGAGAGAGAGAGAGAGAGAGAGAGAGAGAGAGAAATAGTCAGAGACAGACAGAGACAGGGGGAGATGGGGTGAGACCCAAGCAGCCACCCTTAGTCTCGCCTTCCGGGTCCTTCTTTAGGAGGCAGTGAGCGTGGGAAAAACGAAAGGTTGACCTTTCTTTCAACCCCAAGAAGCTCCGAACAACTTTCATTATTGCTTTTTTTAGGTTTTCCCTTCCAAAACCAAAAGCACCCGTTACTTTTCCCTTCTGTGCAGAGCGCCTGCTTTGCATGTATTTCTGAGTAAGCCCCTTGGCCCAGATGCTAGGAGCGCCCTCAAAGAGCCTGTGTTGTCCCAAAACCTTCATAGTGAGAGGTGCTGACCTCCGACTGAAGGCAAGGGAAGTTCTCCTGAGTCATCCGCAGAAATCTCTCCTTTCCCCTCACCACCTGCGCCACCAGGTCAGTGCTTCTGAATCCTAAAGCTTCTGCAGAGCCAGCCTGTCTGTCAGGCTCCTGGAGGAGCAGGAGCCCAGGCTGGCTCAGCTTTGTGTCACACAAGCACGAGAGCCAGGGAAGGGAGTCCTGCATCCAGCCACACCGGGACCCCAAAAGGGTGACAGGACAAAATGAGTTCACTTTTGATAGAGCTGCATCAAAAGGTTTGTGGGCCAGGGTCTCAAGCAGCAGACCTTTCACCTTTCCTAGGAAAGGTAGCCAATGCTTCTGAAAGCCTTTTCAAGCTATAGCTCTACCTGATTATTGGGGGGCAGCAGAAAGGGACTTTTTTAACTAACAAAAATACATTTTCTTTCTCTCTTCTCTCTAGCCCCCATTGAAAAAATGGACAAACATAATAATCAAACAATACGTTCCCTCACTGGCCATATAAAAAAAAAATGCACGTCTCAGTCTGTACCCAGTGCCCACCACCTCATCGTCAAGGCTGGAGCAGCGTGATTCATCATCAGAGTTCTAAAATCTTTCAAAATTATTTTTCTCTACAATGTTACCATTATGGCACCCCTTTTTCTTCCAGTTCTGCTTAAGTCTGCCTCAGTTCATACAAATCTTAAGTTTCTCTGAAAACTTCCCTGGAAAGGGACTAATTTTCAGCACGGGGGATGAGGAGAAGGGAATGGTAACTAAATGGCCATTATCCCCATCCTTCTAGTTTCCATACTGCACTGTCTTTGGGAAGTTAAGCAGCTTAATTACTTCAGGTTACATAGTCTGAAGGAAGATTCAAATCCAGATGTTCCTCAACTCAAGCAAGCTCCACAAGAATTGGCCAAATTTGGTTTGTGGCCAGGTTTTAGGACTCTCCTTGAGAAACATCGGGTGATAAAAGGTAGCTGATAGATTAAGAGATCCCGGCTTAGAGTCAGAAGGTCTGAGTCTGACACACAGCTGGATGCATGGCTGGCTCTGGACAGATCCCTTAATCTGTAAAATGGACACCTCACGGAGCAATTGTGAGAAAAGTACTTGGCAAACTTGGAAATGTTACATAAATGTGGATGTTATCTCAAAGAGAATTGGATGACCTCCAAAAATCAGGCTAGGAGGTACCCAGGGGGCTAGTACAAACCATTTTGGGGCAGAATTGCCCCCTTACACCTATCCCATGTAAAATAATGGTCCTAAAAGGGGAGCACAAGAGCCAAGTATTGTCAGCATCAGGCAGCCTCCCACCCACTTACCACAGAAGTGACAATAAGAGACATGACTCTAAATGATATTTTTTTTCCTTTTAATTCCTGAGATCAAAACCAAAAAGGCAAAAAGCATGAAGTGCCCCATGTAGTGCGGTGTATGCATCGCTAATAAGTGAATATACTTCAATGGCAAAAGTCTCTCACCCCACTCCTAAGAGTTGGGCTGGCGTCCGGCTATTCTTGGGCAATTCTTTGGCAAATGCCACTGAATCAGGAGTCCAAACAAGACGCAGGAGGCGGCTGGATCCACTGAAGATTGGTCTAAGTAGAACTCTAGCTTTCAAGCTCTCCAGCATTGCCAAAGGTCCACGTGCCCCTTTGGGTGGCTCGGCCTGGCCTCGGTTAACCTTTAGATATATAACCGTCCGCTACCTTTTTGTTTTTTTTTAAATAATTATTAAAAGACCAAACAACAGGCAATGAGTTTAACTTTCCCTGCCTTTTGGAAGAACCCCATTGGAAACAGTGAAATGGAGCAAAGTCCACTGAAGGCTTCACAAAGAAAAAGCAGACTTTTTGATACCTGGATTTTATTTCATCTGTAGTGTGATCTCATTTGATCACTAAGCATCCCTCTCTTGCTCTGGGACTCAGATCTGGGGGTCATCTTAGCAAAGATTTTATAATTCCCACCCCCACTTACCCTGGGATAAAATGGACCTTAAAAGGAAATGTTGTTAATGTTCCTTCTCTCATCTGTGGATGTATATATACCATCCCTTATGGTTCATTTTTGTCTTTGTACCTCCAGTGGCTAGCATGGTGCCTTGGACAGTTAGATAGAATTAAGGATTTATAGGCACCAAGGCATCGAGGATATGACCAACATTTCTATATGAAACCACACAGGGCTGTAACATGGGAAATGTAAGTCTTGTCTTAAAGCAGAGCTACTTTATTGAAATAAAAGTGATTTCATTTCATCATGAATTTGCCTTTGACATTTTTTAGCCATTTTTGTCATATTTCCCTAGTATTTTGAATATGACCTACATCTGGGAGCACCATTAAATCCTAGGTGAAAGGTAAAAAATCAATCTTATTATTTTATATTCACACATTATGTCCTTTTCCATTTTAAAAACCTTAATGACTGAGAATAAATAAAGTCAAGGAAAGGTTTTGCTTAATCCAATCTTTCTGAATCCCAAATGCCATAATCATAAAGTGCTTTCTTAAATATGTATTTAGATAGAGACAATTTTTTTAGAGACAATTTTTTTTCAACCAACTGGTTTATGTCAGAATAGGGTGGATAAATTTGGCCTGGCTTTGGGAGTTGTGAAGTTTATTTAATGGCTTTGGGGAAGTGGACATCCAAGTAACTTGGGAGCTACAAAACTAAATTCTCTTTCTCCTGGATGCTTTGCCATCAAAGGCTTTTTGAAATTTTTGAAATTATAATCTGAAATTCCAAGGATGCTTTCTGTTGGATTATTTTTAGTTGATGGGTCACAGCCGGAGCTAAAATATTCAACAGCTCTTAGTTATATAACAAAACCCCAAACTCACCACACCTAGTGAAACTGGAAATCTAACTGTAAATTAAAGTGACACAGTTTAAAGCCATACTTAGATGAAAGAGCTGTTATTGCATAGTGTGACAGGGTTTCCAATCTTAGGAATCTATTAAAGAGCTAACCTCTGAATAACAGCCTCATTTAAAAAAAAAAAGCACACGATGTGTCTAGCACAAAAAAATAAATATGCAGCTACAATTATAGTGAAGTGAACATGACATGATTTGGGCAGCCTTCTCAATACAATAAAGTGCCATTCAGTTTCAATCTGATTGCCCATCTATGAGAAGAGTCAAACATCTACATATCCTAAGGAAGGTATCTCCTTATGACTTCAGTGATTGGCTTCCTAAGAAGCAAGGAATTGTTTGGTTTTTGGTTTTCCCCCCCAATCTATAACAGGCTATCTATGACAGCACCAACATAATGAAGCTCAGTTGGAAAGAAATATTCCAATACCTAACCTAACCTAACTTTGTAGTGATGTTGATGATCAAGACAATGTCATCAGCCAGGGTGACAGGCCAAGCAGCCGAGGCTCCTGAAATGGTACTAGTCCTGCATAAAACTGGGCTCCAAAGAGGAAAATCAAAGTTTACTTTTCTCAGAAATGTAGCCAACCCTTGATTCTTCACGGCAATGGAGGGGGATGACCCACATCACCATTGCACCAGGAGTTTTATATGTCTTCTCCGAGTATCCTTTTCTGGGAGCTGGTTAAAGGATCTATCTCATATCCATTTTTTCCCCTTCTCTGACAGAAGGTGAACAGTAATGAAATATTTCCAAAACAGGCAACTTTTTGCCATCAGCCCTGAATAATCTCTTCCTGATGAGGTTTTTGGAGCTGAATATTCACTGAAAACAGATCTGAGACTTGGCCCCATTATGCTGACACTTTTTCCAAATTTCATTCCCATCTCACACGTCTTTCAGGTCCCCCTCCTTGTTTTCTCACTTTCTCAAACGCTAGAATGAAGAGGCCTGCTCTTACTCCTTTCCTGGCTGAGAGAATGAATCAGTTGGCTTTCTGCTCATGTAGCTTGGTTCAAGGGCAGGAGGTAGGAGACAAGCCTCCAAATGAAAAGGCAGACACCATTCATCATTTACGACGCTCTCCTTCCCTGATTACAAATGCCCGACTCTCTTGTGTTGAAAATCAGCAGCGTCCCTTTACGTCCAAGGTCCTTCCTCTCCATGTCTATTTTACTTCATCTCTTTGCCCCAAATAAGGGGCAAATTGTTGGTATTATAGTGGCCCTTGTAGCATGTAATGCACATAGTCTCACTTGTGCTTCTCACCTGTCCTTAGAATCACAGAATATTAGAATTGAAAGAGATCTCTGAGATCATTTAGCAGAGAGGTTCTTAATCTGGGATCCATGAACTTGATTCCTATTTTGAAAACTCAATACAATTGGTTTCCTTTGTAAGTCTGTGTACTTTATTTTTGGCTTTAAAAATCTTCCTCAAAAGAGATCCAAAGGTTTTGCCCGTCGGCCAGAGATCCATGACACACTTGCTTATGAGTCTAATAGCCTGAAGTCCTTGTTTATATTTTACAGGTGACACAGGAGTGAAGAGACGTATCCAAAGCTGTGCAGCATGTGAGGGGTAGAGTCTCCATCAGATGTTGGGCTCTCTGCACCTTCAGTCCACTGCACTTTCTCTGAGGACCAAAGGATTGTCTTCTTTCAGGAATGCCACAGCTTAGGAAGCACCTGAAATCTGAGGGATGACTGACCTTGGAAAAGTCGGTTCAGGAAGTATAGGGAGAAAAGGACATAAACAAAGATGGTACCCAATGTTTGGAAAGAGGAGACAATCATTTTCCTTGAGAAGAGAGAAGTATGTGGTATGAAAGTAGTTCTTTAAAAGACATGCAATGGGACAAAAGGAAAAATAATGTGGCTTTGCAAATCATATACCATATATGTATATATGTTTGTATGTATGGGTGAGGGCTAAAGAGTAAACCAAGGAATAAAAGTACAGGAAACACATGAATTATATTGATGCTTATACTTGTGTTCTTAAAGAAATACTCTTTAAAAAAATTGCTTTTGGATTCAAGACTATACTTTGGCTATAATCTTCAGTAAATGAAAATGTATTTATATTTCCATAAACATGTTTGCATTTGGTATCAGGGAGCCATTTTCAGTTAAAAAAAAAGTTTTGGGTCAAAATCTGTAAAGGCAAAAGGTCTTCCTGGGCCCTCCAAAAGCACTAGCCAGAAAGAGGGATGAATAATGTCCCATCAGTTAAGACTTAGTTCTTTTTTCTTTCCCATCACAGACATCATCAGGCGTGTGAGAGAATAGCCTCTGATTGGGACTCCAGCTCCAGCAGTCGGGTCGTCTGTTTGTCTTCACAACCGCCACTTCTGTCTGTGACCATGTCCGTAATGGTGTTCAGAAGGCTGAGACTCAAGGGCCAATTGTGCGGTCAGTTGGTAATTGGAGGATACGGAAGGAGTCAGTAGGGACAGGTCCCTAAGGGACTAAGCTGAGCTGCTGAGAAGCCCCAGTCTTGGAGGCCAATGGGAGCAAGAAGGACACTGGGTTGAAGACAAGCACTCCGAAGTGTCCCCTTTCACAGTGTCCATGTGGACATCAGATTGGAAGCTACTTGAGGGCAGAGGCTGCTCCTGTTTTGTCTTTGTATTCTTAGCACCCAACAAGCCTTGCCCATTGCTGGTGTTTAATAAATGGTTGCTGAAGTGGACTGACATTCCTATCTCACAGCAATCATTTTGATTTACTTCCTGGAGAATTAACTGGTGTTGAAAAGGAGCTAGAAAAGACATACTGATCTACAGCTGAGGCTGGTGACGGCCACGAACTGCCGCTGATCACTGCCACAGATAGCATCTCCCTCTTTGCCCCACTCCAATAGCTCGATTGATTCCTCCATTGCCTACCCCACCCCAGGACTCCCTCCCTGCCCCCTGGTTTTTTAGGTACCCTCCTGGTTTCTTGGTTACAAACAACAGCAGGTACAAAAAAACAGTTGCCCAGAGAAGAGACCATCTCCTTTAAGTATCCAAGTACAGCAAATTCAAATGCATCCTCTGGGAAATTCACATTCTTTGGTTGTTAATCTTAAGCCCCCAAAGGGCTGTGAGTGAGGTCCTTAAATACTGGAAGAGATACCCTGGACTGCAAGAAGCTGCAGAAGCCAACAGCCATCTGTAGGTAGTACAGAGCGGAGCTCCTGGACGGTGGAGACTTCCAGGGAGGATGCCCAAGATCCCCCTCTTTAGAATTGTGCACTCCAGAGGTTGCCAGGCTTTCTTTATTTTCTTTAGTGTTTATGTGAGATATAAATAAGAGTAGTGTTTCCCGTGGATAAAGTAAAGCGGTTAAGATCACGAGGTTTTACATCTATGGGAAATCGCTCCCGTCGTAGATCACAGGCGAGTCAACTGTCAGGTGATAAAAGACTTTTTTGGAGATGAACCTGCAGGATGTACAAAGAAAAAAAGCAGCTTGTTAGTGATGGCCCAGAAAGGCCAGATATCTCAATCTATCAATGACAGGAGGACAAGGATCTTGCTCTGAGTCCAGTCTTCCCGAGAAAGAAATGGTTCCAAGGCTCCTAACAAAGAAACCTTTTTGTAGCGGACCTTTAATGACTTCAAATGAAATAAGATTTGTAAAACACGTTGCAAGCCTTAATACACCACCCAAATGCTATTTTTATTACAAAAATTACCCAGCAGTCTTCTCCCTGGCCCATGGATGAATCCTTTACCTTCAAAGGGATCGTAAAACTGTGTGTCCCAGAGGAATATGGGAATTCACCCACCCCTCTTAGATTCAGGTGAATTTGAGCCTTTTGGGGGCACCAGGACCATACAATCCCCCTCAGGTCTCAACACCATGGTACCTTCAATATTAGAAATGAAAACAATAATCCCTACAGAGGAAAGCTGGAAGGCTTTCCCTGAATCAGGGAATAAGTTTAAAATACTCTTTCCCACAGTCCTTTCATGAGCATCTCTCAATTCAACCACGGAAGCAGAGTTTAGGCCAGGTGTTGGCAACCTGTGGTCCACACATACGTCAGGTGGGTAACAGGGTCTCCCCAAACTGAATCTGAAGAAACCTCTTTAGTCATCTGGTTTCCTACTCCTGCTAAGGAATAACTGAATAACTGAGGAATTACTTCAAAAGGGCTTATGGTGTGGCCCTCCCTGGGCTGTTTGCATTTTTTGTAGGGAAGTTTTTGAGAGTTAAGAGTCATTTGAAGAAGAAGGAGGAAAGCTTGCTGTCTTATTATCCACTCACATTGGCTGTGACCCCAATGGACCTGGGGCATTTAATGATGAGTCTCCCCCTGGGGCATATAACTAAAGATAACTGTGTGAAAAACCAGGCTCATTAGACAAAGTCCCCCATTCTTTTCTTCCCTGTAAGGGAGCTAACAGCTCAAATTTGGCATATAACTTTGGGAAGGTTGCCAGACCTTAATTTAGGCATTCAGGAAATATAAAAGTAAACGATCTACCAGTAACATTAACTACCCACATCTCATGTGGCAGCCAAGAGGGGAGCTGGGTCCTGCGCTTACATGTGACCCTTGGGGAACATGGATGTCCCATTTGTGCAGGGGACCACACATGTAAGAATGCCTTCAAAATTATTCCCAAGGGAAAAAAAAAAGCTCCACTTACCTTGAGAAGGTGTTGTCAAATATCAAGATGTAAATCCCTGGGTTCCTGACTTTCAACTGGCCTTTGATGTTTTCCCGGTGGGAATTGCAACGGGTCATGGGAATTAGAACCTGAAAAATCAAACCAGAGGAGATGTGACGTGCCAGTTTCAGAGCTGTAAGATGATACAGTTAAAAGCTAGAAAAAGATTGCCTTAAAAAGCAGCTAGTCCTTCCCCATATTTTATGTATGAGGAAACTGGTCCTCAGAGAAGTGGGTTTATTTGCTCAAGACTAGAAAGCAGTCTAGTTCAGGCCAGGAAATGGGGTCTCCTAACCCCCATCTCAATATGCTTTTCATCTCTTAGTAATCAATGGAAGGGGAAAACCACTATAATACTATGCAAAAATAACTTGCAACATATTTACATGGAAGAGGGTGAGCAGTCTCAGATCTTAAACTATAAAAACCTCAAAAAGGATTTGGTTGGGGCAGGTAGGTGGTGCAGTGGATAGAGTACTAGCTCTGAAGTCAGGAGAACCTGAGTTCAAATCTGGTCTCAGACACTTAACACTTCCTAGCTCTGTGACGCTGGGCAAATCACTTAACCCCAATTGCCTCAGGGGAAAAAAAGATTTGGTACTGGCTGAGAAATAAAGAGGTTGATCAGTGGAACAGATGAGGGACCCAACATACAAAAGCAAATTAACACAATAGGCATTGTTGGGGAAACCCAAAGGTCTCAACTACTAGACTAAGGATTGGCAATTCAACAAAAATTGTTGGGAAAACTGGAAAGAAATGTGGCAGAAACTAGATATAGATCAGTATTTCACATCATTTATCAAGTTCTAAATGGGTACACAACTTAAGACATAAAGACATAAACAAATGATAAAAGCAAGGAGAAAAAAAATTACCTGTCAGATCTATAGTTGGGAAAAGAGTTCATGACCAAATAAGGGATAAGAAAGGATCACAAGATAAAATGGGCAATTTTGATTTTATAGAATTTAAAAAGTTTTTGCACAAACAAAACCAAAGCAACTAAAATCAGAAGGGAAGAAGGTTAATGGGGGGAAAAAAGCTTTGTAACAAGTTTCTACTAAGGGTCTAATTATCAAGGTGTTTGAAGAACAGGTTCAAATTTATGAGAATAAATTGCTATGCTATGATATGGATATCATATCACTTGGTATAATAGTTCATATTCTTTGATTGGTCTAGGGATATGAACAAGTAGTTTTCAGGGGAACAAATCCAAGCTACCCATTTGTTTATTGTAGTTCAGTGGTTTTAATCAAATTCAAGTCTTCCTGACTCCATTTCAAGTTTTCTTTGTCAAGATACTAGACTGTTTTGCCATTTCCTTCTCTGTTCATTTTACAGATGAGGAACTAAGACATACAGGATTCAGTGACTTGCCCACAATCACACAACTAGTAAGTGTCTGAGATCAAACTCGAACTCAGGAAGTTGAGTCTTCTTGTTTATCTACAGCACCACCTAGCTTCCCAAAGTAATCAACAGCCATGAGCCAAAATGCTTCAAGTCACTAACAGAAAAATACAATTTAAACCAACCCTGAATTTCCACCTCATATCCATAAGTTTGGTGAAGCTAACAAAAAAAGAAAAATAAATGACAAATGTTAGAAGTGTTTCAAGAAGATAGGTACTGTTAGGGCACTATGGTGGGGCTATAAATTGTATTCAGTGCAGTTATTCCGAACAGCAATTGAGAACCGTGCCCCCAAAGTTACTACATTGTACATAGCCTTTGATCTACACCCTAAAGTGATCAAGGAAAGAGGAAAAAGGACCCATATGTACAAAAATAATTATAGTAGCTCTGTATGTATATGTGAAGGGGAAGGAGGGAAGGAGGAAGGGAGGGAGGGAGGGAGAGAGGGAGAGAGAGAGAGAGAAAGAGAGAGAGAGAGAGAGAGAGAGAGAGAGAGAGAGAGAGAGAGAGA
>JAJPUD010001207.1:197521-210608 GCA_023553655.1 Myrmecobius fasciatus | reverse complement strand
ATGTTATATGCTTGTGTGTGCTTATTGCATATGTGCATGTTGCACTGTGTTATGCACATGTATGTGTATTGCGTGCATTGTGTACATGACCACTAGAGGTCGCATCCTCCCTGATGATGGCTGCTCATCTGGCCGCCTTGTTTCCTTTTCCTCCCAAGTCTGAAGACAATTCCCTATTAATATACAGATTGATCATGTCCCCCCCCAGCATCTGTGCGTCCCAGTCCCAAACTTTCTCGTGTTATCTCCACAGTCGCACAACAGATGGCCAGACCCAACAGCAAGGTAAGCACATCATCTGGCACAGAATGAGCCTTTTTTTCTTTTTCTTCCCTAATCCACAATAAAGTAATAATTAAAGACTAACTGTAGTCTCTTGTGAGACTAAAAGAAAGAGCAGCCTGCAGAGTAATAAAAGGAGGAGGAATAATCTCACACCCAAGGACTGGAGAGGAGGAAATGTAGCGGTAATTCCCTGGTGGGCAGGGATGGGTCCCTTGCTGGGTGCAGCCATTACCAAATCCCCAATGCTCATCTCTCCTAAATCCACAGGACTTTAGCCTCTTTGCCATTTCGATAAAATTTCTGCTCCTTGGAAGGCTGGCGAATTTGAGCTCTTTGAATGTTTTGGCTGACTGGAAGATTGCTGGGTTCGAGCTTTGGAAAGCCTCAGATTGTTTTCCTATCCTGGCTAGCTTGCAGCAGGGCCCTTTCAGGTTCCGAAGCACTTTGCATACATTTTGGTCCTCACAACCAGCCTGGGAGGTGCGTTTTTATCCCTATTTTACACAAGAGGGCAGAGAGCAGCTTGGGTGACTTGCCCAGAGTCACCCACACGTGTGCCTGAGGTCAGGTTTTCCTGATTCCCGGCCCAGGGCTCCGTGCCCAGTGCCAAGGGGAGTATACCTCAGTGCTGTGTCTGGGTTGTGATCTTCTCAATGTCGGTGCTCCCTCTGGGGGTACAGATGGCAATCATCTTCACTTTCTCATCTTGTGCATGTCCTCCAAGAGGTGGGGATCATCCAGATTACCTGATATTTTGTGAATGCCGGCGGAGCCTTCACCTCCATGAATCATCAGCCATTCCATTTCAATTCAATCAAATAAAAACTGATGAAGTGCCTACTATGTGCCAGGTATTGTGTTAAGCATTGGACATATAATCAGAAAATGCCCTCAACCTCTTTATAATGTAATGAGGAAGGGGAACACGAAAGGAAGCTGAAAAAAGTGGCGGTTGGGGGCCACTAGGGGGCACAATTTTCTGTAGAATGGTTACCAAGCAGAGCGGCTAATGGCAGCTGGAGAGGGAGATGGAAAGTCCAGAGCCCACTAAAAAGGCAGGCTCTGGGAAGAGTTCATGGTTCCCCCCTCGGCCCAATTGAAAGGAAGGGGCAACTGGGGACCTGAGAATCCATCTGCAGGTTATCCTGAGGGAGCCACCACATTTCCCGGGGTGGAAACCAAACAGAGGCCCTGATGGCCAGCTCCCCTCCCTTTCTCAGAAGGCAGCTCCCCAAGGGCAGTCCTTGCACCAATTGTCCTGAACAATGTTTCATGAACAAGATGTTGCAGCCTTCTCACATCCAACCTATGGCTGCCCGCCTCCCCACGGCCCTTTCCTCATCTGTGAAACTGGGATTCTGTGGTACTGTCACATGACTACTGGCGCTAAAAGGATGGGTCATTTTCCCCCTTTAGGGAGAATCTTGTGTCTTGATTAAGCACTTGCACAACTCCCTGGAGATGAATGTGATTAAAGCTTTCCTGGAAAACTCAAGAAACTTCCAAGTTCTCAGAGTCTTTAGTTTCAAATAATCAACAAGCATTTATGTAGGGATAAACTATGGTGTTTGTACTAGGAGTGGGGATAAGTAGAGAAAAAAATGAAAATCTCTCTTACTGAACATTATTTTGAAATCAATGATTGATAAACAAGAGTAGAGATGAAAAAGTTGTAGGAGACTTGGCTAAATCAGAACATACTATGTAAGAGGTGTGTGTGTGTGTGTGTGTGTGTGTGTGTGTGTGTGTGTGTTTATAAGTTCGTGTCACTATTTCTTTTCATCAATGGTCTTTCTCTCCTAAGCTGGATGGAGAAAAATAATTCAGTGACCAAGCTTCTGGTTGGCTGGAGACTGGTTAATCCAAGTTTTACTGTCTCATAGAGTACAGCAAGGCAAAGTGGATAGAGTGATGGATAGGTCAGGAAAGCTGGGGTTCAAATCCCACTGCAGACATATACTATCCATGTGACTCTGGGCAGGTCATTTAATCTTGATATGCCTTATTTTCCACAACTATAAAATGGGATATAGAACCCCTATCTCATAGGGTTACTGTGAGGATCAAATGAAATTAAGCAGGTAATACACTCTGCAAACTCTATAAAGGAGCTGCTATTAGGAGATGGCAGTGTTAAGGCATAGCAGCATGATGACCCCTGCATTTGCCTGCAGGCAGAAGACCTAGGTCTTTATGGGACTTGGACCAACTCTTGCGACTCTCAGCTTCCTCATTCATCAGATGAGTGATGGACAAAAGGACTTCTTAGATCTTTCCAGCTCCAACTTTTTAATGATTCAATGGGAGGGGACAGGACAAAGTGGGCAGATGGACTGTTTCTTGTGGGGTAATGGAGAGTGCGTGAAGTTGAGAGCCATAAAATCTGGGTTCCTGTCTAGATTCTGCAACATGAACAATAAGATGGGGAACCAGACAAGTTCTTCAGACTCCAGTAACTTAAGAATGTACTTGAGTAGAGGGATCACAGCTGTTCCCACAGGAGGAGAAAGCAAGAAACCCAATGAGGTGCTGGCCTTCTTCATTAATGTTTTTAGAATGCCCCCAACAGCCTTCTTGCTCCAGCAGGGCACACAAACAACCCATGGGCTGGGGCTCGTGGCTCACTCCAGGGTCTTCCTCCTGATGCAGTCTCTGCCTTGTTCTCCCCCATCATCCTCTGGGCAATGGTCAGAGGACTTCCACTCTTCCCGGCCATGGATAGAGAGAGAAAGTAGGCTTTTCCAGGCAAGCTTCTAGATTACAGAACCTCCTCTCTCTTAAATGTTAAAAAAAAAAAAGAGACCCTAACTTTGTCCATTAAGAGAACTAAAGAACAGAGATCACTGGGGCAGGAAACCAGACCATGGGGATACACTGTGCCTGAAGGAGAAAGGACTAGTGTCCAGCTGGGCCCAGTCCTGCCTTCCCCAAAGTTATTTGGGGGAAGGACTAAGACTCAGAAAAGTAAATTCCCCAACATAGGAGGAGGTTGAGACAGTTTTGAGGTCCATTCCTGGGGGTAATCCTAACATCAAAGGGAAAGGAGCCAGAAACTTAGTGGCAGGGAAATAAAGGAACAAAAGACCAAAACTACCAAATATTTTAGGAGAGAGAAAATTCAGCTGAAAATTTAAATGATAAGCAGATAAATTAAGAAGGGAGATACTAAAATGAGAAGATGAACCTCTAAGCATCTAAGAGATTGCAAATATCTCTAAGTAAATATTGGCTTTTCCAAGAAAACTCCATGGACAGTACTGGCATGCTAAATAAATATTGTAACACAAAGGAAAATAAGTTAATAACTGATAACTGATAAAACATTAGAACTCTGTGGACTCCCAAGAGAGCAATGGTTCAAATGAGAAATCAGAATTTTTAGAGAACCTACTTAAGAACAAATGGTAGAATTTATGATTTCCACAGCAGAAATAACTAGTAAAAGAGAAAAACTTGAATTCATAGTGGTAAGTCTCTCCAAAGAAGCAAAAGAGAGAACACGGATTGGGAATACAAATGACATGAAGGACAATCTGGAAGAAGAAAAGCAGAAACAATAAAATGACCTATGATCTCTACGCAAGCAAATATACTGATCTTGAAGACATGATGCACAGAGACAAACTTAAAATTTTAGGATAATAGGCCTCCCTTTAGAACATGACAATAAATTGTGATCACCATAGTGCAAGAAATGATGCAAGAAAACTGCTCAGAATTTCTAGAGGCAGAAGGTAAAACACCAAAAGAAGGGACAAATCACTTTCAGAATGTTAAATGACTAAAGAAATAGAGTAGGAATAAAAGGATTTCAACTCAAACCCTCTAACTCCACATCTAGAACTCTTCTCATGGACCAGTCTCCTCCTCCCTCCCACCCAGCTTTGAAATCTGGGCGTCAACTTCGATTTTCCCTCTTTTTCATCTCCTGCCCCTAACCCCAACCCCCAGCACATCTAATCAGTTCCCAACGCTTATCAACTCCACCTCCATAACTTCTCTCTTTGAAATTCTGCTTCCACTAAGCAGCTTTAGCTCAGCCCCCCATCCCTTCTTCCTCATGTTACTGACTCAGCTTCCTAATTGGGCTTCAACTTCTCATCTCTCCCTTTTTAAATGATCTCTTCTGCTGCCAAAATACTCCTCCTACAGCAAAACTTTGGCAATATCACCCTGCCATTCAGGAGTCTTTGGGAGGTCATGATGAGAGGGAACTCAGAAGCTAACAGATGAGCAAAGGGAGGTCCAGGGATTGAAGCAGCTCCTCAAGGTCCTCCACGTCTTAGAATCCCTGGCTTCTTTCAGCTTTAGCATCCCTCACCATGGCTGCGATTCCCCTCCTCCAATGATTATATAAATGCTCCTCTTTTTAACTTGCCCTCCCAGAATGCTATCCCTCCATCTCTGCCTCCCTTCAGCTTTCCCTTCAGACCCAGTTCAAATCCTACCCTTGCAGAAATCTTTCCTGTCCCTCCATCCCTTGCTTTTCCTCTAAGACTTCCTACCATCTTCATTGTACATGTTTATACCCATGTACAGTTATTTACAGGCTTTCTCACCCATTCAAATTTAAGCTTCTTAAGGGCAGGGAGCATGTTGTTGCCTTTCTATTTCCTAGCACTTAGCATATTGCCTGGCACATAAGTTCATAAATGCTTACTGACTAAAACTTTTACAAACATTATTTGTAAAACGGATAGGGTAATTATTACCACCTACCCTACTCTTTGCTATTGCCACCCTAGTACTTTACATCTGCGAAAACAGAACAAAAAGGCTTAACTGACTTGGACAGAGAGAGACCCAGGATCAGTCCTGATTAACTCTGATTGATCTGGACCCAGACTGGTTGGGGGCAAACAAGTGGGAGGGGTAAGTACCATCAAACTCCATGGCCAACCCAAGGTTTCTGGTATAAAAGGAAACTAGTCAGAAGTCTAGGGAAACCACATCCACTGAGGTGCAAGGGCTGCATCATCATGAGCTTATCTCTGATAACCAACTAACTGAGGATCAATCAGCACTGAAAGAGATTCTGGTGAGTGATTCCTTTTCTATTTCTACAGCAATATGGTACAATGGAAGGAAGGGCAAAACCCTCTGTCTCTCCTCTCACTGTGGAAGCTGTTCCTATTTCTTTCTGACTCTCTCTCTTTTTAATGCTCTAAAACAGTCATACACCATAATAAAGAGTGTAATAAGAACCATTCTTAAACTTGGCCATTTTACCATAATTTTCTAAGAACATTAATCATAACTGGAAGGTTTTTCTAATCAATGGGCTGAAGCACTGAATTTTCTGTATTAATTTCTCAGGTGAGGCAGGTATGCACACAAATCTGAGGGAAAGATGTGTGTTGGGGGATCTTAGTGATGGATTTGCACAGGACAACAGAACAGAATTCAGAAAATGCTGCCTGTGGCCAATTATAATGACTGTGAAGGGTGAATTCAAATGATGCTAGTAAGTGGGAGGATTTAGTCAGCAAAACTCTGCAGGAATAAGTTAAATGACAAGTGTACTGAGTTTTACTTTTAGAAGTGGATTCATGACATTACTACTGAAAGAAGGAAAATCAATGTTCTATTCCTTTATGAAACAACATATGCTATCCCATGTCACCTAGCACTATAAAATCCTACTTGTGACTAAGAAAAAAAAAAAGACAAGCAACCTCAATCTTTCTGTTATTAACTATTTCATATTCAATGCACTGTTGTTACAATATGCTTAGTTGAACAAAAGATGTTCAAGGGTTTTTCCCATTGTGATAAAGCTCACAGCATCACTAATGAGAAATAATAGCTTGCTTTCATATGACACTTCATAGTCTACAAAGAAAATTATATACATCATCTCAATAAATCACCCTCAAACTGTGGGACATGGATAGGAAAAGCTCTATCATATTCTCATTGTTTGTTTCTTTTTTTCTTTTATTTTTTTTCTTTCCTTCTTTTTCATTTTTCTCTCTCCCTTATTCCTTCCACAGCTTTTCTCTTTCTTTTACTCTTTTCTTTTCATCTCTTTCACTCTTTTCTTTCCATCTTTAATTTTCTCTCTCCCTTTCTTTCTTCCATTTTCTTTCTTTCCTTTATTTTTTTCTTTCCTTCTTTTATTTTTCTCTCTCTCTTTCTTCCTTCCATTTTTCTCTCTCTTTCTTCCTTTGTTATTCCCTTCCTTTCTCTCTTTCAGAAATGGGCAAACTGAGACTTAAAGAAGGATAAAGTGATTTGTCCATAGTCACATAGTCTCTTACAGAAGTTAAACTGGGACTCAAATTCAGATCTCTGGACTCCAGACCCAGTAGAAAGAGCTGGACATGGAATCAGAGGCTTAGGTTCAGACACTTACCAACTATGTGACTATGAATACCTAACTGCCTCAGTTTCCTAGTCTGGAAAATGGGAATAATCATAATTATAGTTCTGATTTCTTAAGGCTATTGGGAGGAAAGTACTTGGAAAACTTGAAAGCACCATAACAATGTTAAGCAGTTGGAATTGTGACTCCAGAGTCATATCACTAAGTGCCTGGTATATATTAGGAGCTTAATAAATGCTGATTGTTTTACTGATTGAAAGCCAGTAGTGGCACTTGGCTTTATAATATCTATTGACTGAACAGTATTGAATCTCACGAACTAATAAAAATCAAAAGCAATATTAGACTTGATTAGGAGGAGGTGTATTTTACAAAATCCTCATTTAGCCAGGCAACCAATCAATATTTTGAGAGAAGTTAAGACACTGGATACTGTAAGGATCCTATTGGATATAATGGAAAGAACACTGAGTTTGAAGTTGGGAAACATGAATTTACTCTGCCCCTAAAATCAGTTTAATTCTGGGCAGATGAAATGCCCATTTTGGATATTGTTATTTTTTTTTTTAATCTGATCACTTGGGTATCTTTTGGCCCTAACATTTCAGAACATTAGGATTCAGACACCAGCATCGTGTTTATCTGCCTGAGGAACCAAACACCCAAAAGGCATCACATAAAACAGGTCCTCACCTGCTGTACTTCTTGTAACACTTTCACTAGTACCAGAGCTACCCTTGGTGCAGAAAAAAAAGACGCAGTTGCTACCAGACTCTTTCCCTTCCCAGAATATTCAGAATCAATAGATTTTGTACAAAGCTGCTATTACACAGTGAGCATCAGTGAAAGAAAAGGGGAAGGAAAGGAAGGAACAAGCATTTATTAAGTGCCTACCATGTGCTAAGGACTGCTAAGCACTTGAAAATGTGATCTCATTTGATCCCCACGATGAACCTGGAGGTAGGTGTTATTCTTATACCCATTTTGCAGATGAGGACACTGAAGTAGACAGTGTTTAAATGACTTGTCCAAAATCAAGCAGCTAATAAATATCTGAGGCTGAATTTGAACTCTGGTGTTCCTAACTTCAGGCTCAGTGCTCTAGAGAAGAATTCAGAAACCAGAGTGCAAGAACAGCTCTAGGCAAAATGGTGAAGTAGGCAACATTTGGTCTTGACACCATCCCACCATGTATGTTTACTTCCTCTCCCATCCCAATGACCTATTCAGGGTCTCATTTCCATAGTACCTTATAATCTGTTAAATAAATTCCAGTGCTTACTTAGCACAGTACCTGCCACATAATAGGTGCTTAATGAATGTTTATCTTTTGATAAAATCCTCTCCACTTTGGGTTGATAGAGACTTAAGATATCACTTCTGGGAATATTTCAGGTTAAATGGGGGAAGCTTAAAGTCAAAAATCTTTAGGACTTAAGAATTAAATACCTAATGGTGGAACTCCAGGTACTAAGTCAGTTAATATAGGAGATATTTGGGGTTTCAATTCATACTGGATGGGTTTCTAATCTTTGCTCAGCTGTTGAGCATTTATGACACAGGATACCTCTGTGTCTCAATGACCATATCCATAATGTGAAGCCTTAATTCCATTTGATTACCCTTAAATTAAATTAAATGTCCTTAATTACCCCTAATTCTGCTTTTTAAAAAAACAATTCTTTCAACAATATGCATGAATTCTCTTCAAACTATATAGTTTTCATGTATGGGATCTGTCTGAATTTATCAGGGTTAATAATGTGAACAGAGATATTTGAGAACTAGCATATCTGCCATAAATGTACTCATATTATGGGCTGAGCCCATGCTAATTGGTGAATTTAGAGCGCTAGTGAAACAGAACAAGTCAAATTAGATAAAAGCTCACAAAATGAGGCTTTTTCTTCATTTGGAAAGATTATTACTAAGTAGCTTCATACAGGTTATGGATACTGAGTCCCTTGGTGCTGACAATGAATCCACAGTCACCATTTGGCTTTTTGGGCCTATAGGAAAATGAGCAAAACAGAACTTCTGGGAGATGAATGGGGAATGGGAATAGTGTTGCCCTAAGCATTTGAGGAAAATTATTGTCTCATTGCAGGTAATTGCTAAAAGGAGAGTCATGGAAGAAGAATATGAATACAGTTCCGATGTCTGGCAATCAGCAGACAGAATCAACAAGGAGGACTATGAGAATTTTCAGAAATTCAGGAATATTTTCCTACCCTGTATATATTTGCTGGTGTTCTGCTTCGGCTTGGTAGGGAACGGTCTGGTGCTGGCCGTCTATATTTTTTGCCAGAAGGCAAAGAGTCTGACTGACCAGTTTCTTCTGAACTTGCCCATCGCTGACTTCTTGTTTATTTGTACTCTGCCTTTCTGGGTTTATACCATCATCCATGAGTGGGTCTTTGGGGAAGTCATGTGCAGGATTGTCCGTGGGATATACACCTTAAATTTCTACACATCCATGTTGTTCCTCACTTGCATCACCATTGACCGGTTTGTGGCAGTAGTTCAGGCCACCAAGATTCACAACCATCAAGCCCAAAGGAAGATTGCGGGAAAGATTATCTGTGTCATCATTTGGGTGGTCTCTCTCCTGGTTGCCATCCCGCAGTTCATGTACGCCAAAGTTTCTAAAAATGACAACTGGGTTTGTCAGGATGAAATCGAAGGCATTTCTACAGTGGTCCTCTCCACTCAAATGACCATTGGGTTCTTTCTGCCTCTAGTAGCCATGATCATCTGCTACTCAGTCATTGTCAAGACCCTGATACACGCCAGGAGGTTCCAGAAGCACAAATCTTTAAAGATTATCTTCTTAGTGGTGGCAGTGTTCATCATCACCCAACTGCCTTTCAATCTCCTCAAGCTTATCCAGACCACAAGTTGGGAGTACAACACAGACCCTGGCTTCCTCTATGCCCTCGTGGTAACTGAGGCCATTGCTTATCTCCGGGTCTGCCTCAACCCTGTGCTGTATGCCTTTGTTGGAGTGAAATTCAGAAAGAGCTTTTGGAAACTCATGAAGGCTCTCAAGTGCCCTCACACTGCAGGGAAAATAAGCCAGTATCAGTCCAGCAATGACACCTCCAAGAGTTTTTCTGCTTCCAATGCTCAGGCCACCAACATGTACCAGCTGTAGCACATGCCCACCATTCAGACAAGAAAATAAGTATGTGTTAAGTGCCCACCACATGGGTGCCAGACACTATACTCAGTGCAATTAAGTGAATTATTTTGGGAGTCTATAAAATGAGTACATCTTGAGTGGGATTTTGCTTGCAAATTCTGGATTATCACCAAGAAATGAGTAAGAGCCATTTTTCAGGGTATCAAGGATACATCTATCCTTAACAGATCTTAGGCTAATTTGACTCCTTCCTTGAATAGGAGCTGTTGCCCAGACCTAAGACCAGTGATCCTAAAAATCAGAACACAGCAAGGACCTTCCCCCCCAACCCCCTGCGCTATGTGAGCTGAGAAACATTGGGTAAAGTGAATGAACATGTAAATTACTCAGATCTCCCCCAAGTGTCACTGCTTTCTTTAAGATCTAACTTTGGGAACTGGATGAAACGGACAAAATGTCACCAGTAAAACTATGGACTCCATGATTTAGGGGCCGGCAAGTAGAGCGGACTACAAAAGCAGCAGTTCAGGCCTCTTGGAATGATAGGAAACAGGAAAACAAAAGACATCAGCCAGAAGGCCTAAAAACAGACATCTTTTTGTCTCCCTTTATCACCTGCTTTTGTCAGTCCCCAGCTATTTTATTTCCATGCTCACAATAGTGAGTCTATTGCAGGAAGGAGACATTGGCAATGGAGTGATTAGCTCTGATAAATGAGGGCAGACCCAACACCAGCTTCATAATCTGAAGAGAATTCATGCATATTGTTGAAAGTGTTGAGGTTTTTTTTTTAAGTGGAATTAAGGGTAACCTGTGAACCTGCTATGTTTCTTGTACATAAAATTAGATTAATAATGCTTCTTCTAGGTATGTGAAAAGCATCTTTTCATTATTATGGCCAGATCATAATACAAGATTGTTTTGCTTTTTAACTACAATTGATTTCTTTACAAACCTTTTATTTTGCCCACAGTGACTGAAACATCCTGGAAAAGGCAGGTTGTCTTTAGTGTTTTTTTGAGGGCATTGTAACTCAGTCTATCAAAATACATTTTGAAATTTTAGGGGCCTTAAATACTACTGAAATTGAAGTGTCCCTGGCTTAGCAAAACCATTCAGTTGCTATGATGTCAAACCCCTTGCATACTATTTAATGAAATGAGGGCATTTGCTTAATCTTTAGAATGAGAACACTGGCTGAAATATGGCTTTAAATGGCATCCTTTTAAACTTCTTAGATTATAAAAATACACATTTACTGGCTTATGTATGTTTCAGGACATAGATACATTGATGAGATTTATACATAGTCCTTTAAGGTTTGCAAAGCACTTTACAAATATCTCAGTTTATCCTCCCAACAGCCCTGAGAGACAAGTACTATTAATTTTCAATTACATGTTGATTTTCAATTACGTGTAATTTTCAATACATGTAAAGATGTATATAAAAATAGTTTTCAGCATTCATTTTTCTAAAATTTTGTGTTCCAAATTTTTCTCTATCCCCTTACCTCCCTCTTCCCTCTCTAAGATGGCAAGTAATCTGATATAAGTTAAATATGTGCAATTCTTTCAAACATATTTCCATATTTGTCATATTTTTCAAGAAAAATCAGGTGGGTGCTATTATTTTCTCCATTTTACAGATGACAAAACTGAGGCAGGAGGGGTTCATGTGGCTTTCCCAGGGCCACAGAGCCTACATTTGGGTCAGAGGGAAGAGGCAGTGAAGATATCAATTGCTCAGTTAAAGAAATTTAAGTGAATCTAGCACATGAGATGTTTCCCTGCTTTCCTATAAGCCCAGAAACTTCTTGCCCCTTCTTCAAACATCTCCCAGTGGCAGGAAAGGCCCACATACAGAGCCCTGCAAACATTTCCTACCTCCATCCTCATCCCTCCTCATCAGTGGAAGAATAAAGCACCTGAGCCACGTTTCTTCACCTTTCCCATCCCCAATAATGCCCAAGCAGTATAATCTACTCAAGTCAAGACTCCTTGATGCTACCCTGGAGGACACAGGAAAGCAGCAGGATGATGGAACTGCTAGTTCACAGGTGGCAAACTCAGGGGCTTGAACTGGCAGGCAGTTGGGCCGGGGGTGGAGAGCTGGCTGGTTGGAAGGCTGACTTGGCTGGGCAAACTGACAGACAGGGCCGGCATTATGCACGGGCAGAGGAGGCTAATATCCCCTAGATGACATTTTCCCAGGGACTGTCAGTGGGGGATCCCCTGCTTCCCCCTGGTCTCCGGCCTCCCCATTTCTGCAAAAATATCAACATAAACTTTCTCTCCCTTTTCCCGATGCCCAATATTTCTTTAACAAGAGGCAAAGCTTTCACACATAGTGAAGGGGAAGAATTAAATTAAATTAAATTAAAATGCAGATATCGTGAGTGGCCAGATTCAGCGTCAGGGCATCCTGAATACATCACACCTTTCACACGGAGGCTCACTACCTGCAAGTTCAAATTCCTTTGTATGGCATTCAAGGCTTTCCACCATCTGGCACCATCCTGCTTTTCTAGCCTCGTCTCAGATCCTTTCATATCCTAGGCTCCTGCCAAATTAGACCGACCCATCCTGCTCCAAGATGCTCTCTGCTTTCCAGCTCCTCTGCCTCTGGCCCTGCTGCTTCTGTAACTGCAATGTCTTCCACCCCGCCCTTTATTCCTATTGAATCCCTCTCCCCCTCATAAAGCCCATCTTTCCAAAGCCCCAGCAGGAACAAGCACCCTGCTTTGGACTTCACATGGAGTTTGCTCTGCCCTCTCCAATGCCCTTATTCCATAATGCTGTAGTTAGCTCCTGGGGCATCTCATCCCCTCCCCCGGAAGAGAAGTTCCCTTGCTCAGAGAATATGTTTTACTTTAGCTCTGAATTCTCCCAGCACCCAGCACCCAGCATGGTGCAGACCTTCAGCAAGGGACCTGAACTTGGCTGCAAAGTCTGGGAGCCAGAAATGCACAATGTGTCCCCACAATGTCATCTGAGGGGGTGGCTGCCAATCCAGGCCCTGGCTAGAAGCAGCTGCGGGGCTGGAGTTAGGAAGAGCCGAATTCAAATGCAGCCTCAGACACTGACTGGCTATGAGACTGGGCAAGCCACTTTATCTCTGTTTGCCTCAGTTTCCTCAACTATATCATAGAGGTAGTACCTTGTCCCCAGGGTAATTGTAGGTATAAACAAGTGCTTAGCACATAGTCCTTCTTTCCTTCCCTCTTTTTCCTCCCTTTTGCCCTTTCCTTTTTCTTCCCTTCCTCTTCTCTTCCTCCCTCCCTTTTCCCTCTTTTTCTCTCCTCCTTTTCTTCTTCCTTAGCTTTCCTTCTTTTC
>JAJPUD010001207.1:152496-197511 GCA_023553655.1 Myrmecobius fasciatus | reverse complement strand
TTCTCTCTCTTCCTTCCTCTTCTCCTTTCCTTCTCTTCCCCTCCTCTCTTCCTTTTTCTCCCTTCCTTCTTTTCCATCTCTTCCTCCTCTCTCCCTTTCCTCCTTTCCTCCCTCCCTTCCCCTTTTCTTCTTTTCCTTCCCTTCCTCTTTTCCTCCCCCTCCTCTCCTTCTCTTCTTTCTTCCCTTCCCTTCCTTCCTCCTTTGCTTCCTTTTCTCTCTCTTCCTTCTTCCCTCCCCTTCCCCTGCCACATGATCGTGGGGATGGAGGAGAGGACCGGGTCTCCTTTTACCTTTTTCACCCTTTCACCCCTTCAAAGACCTTCGCAGACACAGGAGGAAATACATGACAGCAGGGATGAGCCTGGAGGGGCCGGGGGAAGATGAGAAAACATACCGAGAGGGTGCGGAGTGGCGGGTGGAAGGCCCCGTTCAGGGTTACTTGGGTGCTATCTTCTTTCCTAACTAAAGGGCCACCACAATACAACAGACTTCCTTCCGCCTCTTTCTTCTCCGGTCCCCCAGAGCTCCCCAAAATGCCAAGCAAGACTGCTCCCTCTGCCCACACTGTGGTAAACCATGTGCACCATACCTACGTGACTTTCAGAAAGCTTACCATGCTCGCTCTATCCTGTGCTCATTTTGGGGATGTCAGGCAAGGGCCCCAGGTTAGGGGGTGAGGGGAGGGAAGGAGCCCCAGCCTTCAGGGAGTCTGAGGGAGGCAGAGAGCTGGCCCAGGGCCTCCCTGGTCCAGCTTAAGTTCCCTGGGCCCCAATGCCTAAGCTGAAAAGCCTGGATTCTGCACCACCAAGATCAGGCACTTCAGTGCCCGCTGGGCTGGAAGGGCCCTGGAAGCACACTGGCCCAGCCTACCCCAAAAAGTCTTACTAACACTTGTTCCTGCCCTGTAAGAGTGAGACTTGTAGCTCCTGTGACCCCCAGCAACAAACAAAATCCTCTGTCCTCTGTCACCTGGTCTGGTCTAGTCCTTCCCATGCTTCTGGTTATCTCAGATCTTAGACCCCCCTCGTACTTTAGCATCCCGGGACCCTGGCTCAGCTGCTGCCTTTACACACCACATGCTACCCCCCACTTCTGTGCTTTGCTCCCCTGCTCTTGCTCTACCTCTCAGCTCCTCTGCCCTCCTTCAAGAGAGGGAGGAAGGTTTCCCCAATTGACAAATGGTCAAAAGGCTATAAACAAGACAATTTTCAGAAGAAGAAATTAAAGCAATTTCTAATCATATGAAAAAATGTTCTACATCACTACTGATCAGAGAAATGCAAAATAAGACAATTCTGAGATATCACTACACCCCTCTGAGATTGGCTAACATGACAGGAAAAGATAATGACGAATGTTGGAGGGGATGTGGGAAAACTGGGACACTGATGCATTGTTGGTGGAACTGTGAACTGATCCAACCATTCTGGAGAGCAATCTGAAACTCTGCCCAAAGGGCCATCAAACTGTGCCTACCCTTTGACCCAGTGCCATTACTGGGTCTGTATCCCAAGGAAATCACAAAGGAGGAAAAGGGACCCACATGTGCAAAAATGTTTGTGGCAGCCTTTATTATAGAGGCCAGAAATTGGACACTGATTGAGTGGATGCCCAACTCCACTGGGGAAAGCTGAGGGGTTGAGGTGGGCCAAGGCCAGGGGAGGGGCTTGGAAAGCACCAGGAAGGGGCAGCTAGATGGCACAGTGGATAGAGCACAAGCCCTGAAGCCAGAGGACCTGAGTTCAAATCTGACCTCAGACACTTAACATTCCCTAGCTGTGTGACCATGGGCAAGTCACTTAACCCCAATTGTCTCAGCAAAAAGGGGAAAAAAAATTAAAATTGAAAGCATCAGGAGGTGTCTTCCAGCAAAAGAAGGAAGTCCTGAGTGATGAGGAAAAACTGAGGTTGGCTCTTTTGGAGGTTAGTCCTACTCCCATCATCCTGCCTCTCCTTGGAGGGGCTGCATGAGCTAAAATAAGGCATTCGGGGGTACGGTGGGCCACAGGGAAGCCCAGCTGTGCAGCTCCTTGGGAGGGTCAGTTGGAGGTCCTGGGGAAGAGGGGCTGAGGAGATAATTTTCCTTAACAGGTCAGAAGGAGACCAAGAGAAAGTTATATATATAATGTCATGCAAATGCCTCCACTTAAAGGATTCTTATTGTACTGGTGTGGGCAGACCCCTTTATTGATACAGATAGCAGCCCATCCAAGTCTTAGCAGACTATAGCCACCCATTTCCCCTTAAAAAAATTAATGCCTTTCCTTTTTGATCTGATTTTTCTTGTGCAGCAAGAAAATTGTATGAATATGTACATATATATTGGATTTAACATATATTTTAACATGTTTAACATGTACTGGATTACCGGCCATCTAGGGGAGGGGGTGGGGAAAAGGGGGGGAAATTTGGAACAGAAAACTTTGCAAGGGTCAATGTTGAAAAATTACCCATGCATATGTAAAAAAATAAGTAAATAAAAAGCTTTAATAAAAAAAAATTAATTCCTTATACCCATCTTGGGGTAAGCCTCATGGAACTTGGCAGAGCTGATTTTTAGATACCCCCCACACATAGTTACCAGCCCCCCCTCCCTAACTCAAAGTCTTTCCAGACTGGTAGACTTTGCCATATGGGCAGCTGGGTGGTGTGGTGCATAGTAGATCAGTTGTCTGGAGTCAGGAGGATCTGATTTCAAATTGGACCTCAGACACTTATCAGCTATATAAGTCCCTTCACCCCACTTGACTCAGTTTCCTCCTCTGTAAAATAAACTATAGAAGGAAATGGCAAACCACTCCAGTATCTCTGCCAAGAAAACCCCAAATAGTCACAAAGAGTTGGGCCCAACTAAAATGACAGAACAACATAGGATCTGCCATGGCTTGCAATCCCTAGCACTATCCCATCTCCCTCCATGTCTTTGGAAAACCCAGACCATCTTCATCTTCCCATCATCCCATATCATGGGATCATCTTCATCCCATGATAAAGAATCAAAGGAAGATTCCATCAGAGTTTGCTGACCTGTGTAAATGTTGGGAAAGGGATCCTGACACAGCAGAAATTTTTTCAATAGCATCAGTAAAACTTAGCTTAATTTTTCCCGGCACAGAGTAGACACTTAAAAATGTTTCTTGACATGAATTTTCCGGCCCAGTCTCAGAACCCTATTTCTAATCCAACTTGACCCTTCTTCATTTTCTCAGAGAATCTGTCCATACCCACAGCTGGAAGCGGTTTTTAATCCATCACAATAACTTTACTTTGACTCTGTGGTCTGTTTATTTAGTCCCTAAATATGCAAAAAGAATAATTTTTTATATAGTTCTAGTCGATTCTATTTACCACATTTCCCTAGGGAAATTTAGGTTCAAGTTTTTAAAAAGAAAAAAAAAAACAAAACTATTCTGGGAGAGCGATCCAGACTTCATGTTAGTTACTGACAGAGAAAGGACGATACGCATTTATCCAATTTAAAGATTGCTTTTTGCCAGACATTTGAGGAGAGTTTGCTGGCAAAAGGTGAAGCTCAGCAGCCTTCAGTTCCGAAGCTGATCTCTGCCGGTTCCGCCTTGGTTGAAAGTGCTAATCATACCGACACTTTCCTTTCCCTGGAATGGTTCCCATTTCTAATAAATGGCTACCTGTTTTTGTCAGTGGCCAAAGACTTTTTGTTCCTTTAGAACATTGGGAGCCATTTCTTATGGCTCTTGTGATCTGTTCCATGGAGGCTCTTTCCCTGTTAATGCCATTTCTGAGACTAGCCAAGAAGCTCTTAGACCAAGAATATCCCCCCTCCCCCTTATAAATTCTACTGGAAAATAACAGCTCAGATTTCACCGGAGCTGGAAAGTTTATAGAGTATTGTACTCACAAGAACCCAGCAAAGTTGGGTGTACAAATACTAATGCTCTCATTTTATATATCAGGGTTTGGAAGGGAGAAAGATCTTTCACAAGGGACACACAGCTAGTAGGTAACACAGGCAGAATTTGAATCCAGGTCTCTTCAGATTCCCTGTCTATTACAATGCCATAGTTCTATAAAAAACAGGCAGAATATAAGACACAATTTATCCCTGCCTCACTGTATTGGCAACCAAGTGTTCCCAACAGTGCCTGCCTCTGAAGAGCTTACCGTTCAGGGTAGGAGAAATGAAATTATTAGGTGAATTAATCGGCAATCAAAGGCAGTAGAGCACTGGGCCATAGGACTTCTGAGGAGGACAGTACACTGAGATCTGGGAGGATCTGGCCCCAATGGGTGACCAAAGGCAGAGAGGACGCAGGAGGGCATTCCAGGGTAACGAGGACATGGGAGGGAGCTCGCAGAAGCAGGGATGGGCAAAGGGAGAGGGAGACTGGGATGGGCCTAAGATTCGAATCCTTGGCACAAACACCTGGAAGGTACATCAAACTCTCCAAATTATGGAATTCTAACTTTTAAAAAAGAAAGAGGTCCTTTACTACAGGGAAAGTAGGTCAAGCTCTATGGTTTAGAAAGGAAGGAGAGTTTGAATGCACCTTTGGTGCATCTTCTGAACCACAGACACTTCTGGGGAAGCTATATTTAGATCAGTCCCCTAACTAGGTGGCAGTAAACACACGAAATGGGGGCGAGGGGCAGCAAGGTTACTGTGGCTCCAAAAGAAGTAAATTTGACTTAATTGCATTCAGTGCCCTATAGCATCAGATCTGGTGGAGTTTTTATGCATTTTCCTGCAAGAGCATCTAATATGAATTAGTAATCCAGTCCTTGCAAGAAGATTTTTTGGCAATCTTGTCAGGAAAACTAAGGGACAAAAAGACCTGGTGCCCAAAGGTAAATTTACTTATCATTGCCAATATAAATGTAGGTAGAAAGCAACAGCCATATCGGTGGGTCCTCCTGCCTCACGTCGCTCCCCACCCCAGTCCAATCTCCATTCACTAAAGCCATTTCCCTAAAGCTCAAGATCAATCATATTACTCCTCCACTCAATAAATCACTGTGGGGGCAGCTAGACGGCATAGTAGATAGAGCACTAGCCCTGAACAGGAGGACCTAAGTTCAAAACTGGCCTCAGATATTTATTTACTTCTTAGCTGTGTGACTCTGGGCAAGTCACTTAACCCCAATTGCCTCAGCAAAAAAACAAAACAAAACAAAACAAAAAAATCAATCAATCACTATGGCTCCCTATCACCTCCAGGATCAAAGACAAAACCTTCATTTTTCTTTCAAAACTCTTCATAACAGGGCCTTTTTTTGAGTCTAATTTTTTTACACATGCTCCCCTCGTGTACTCGGTGATCCAGAGTCACTGACTTCCTTGTTCCTCACATATGACTTACCATCTCCTGACCCTGGGCATTTTCTCTGGCAGTGCCCCATGAATGGAATGCTCTTTCACTTATCTCTGCTTCCTGGCTTCTTGCAAGTCCCTGCTAAAATCCTACCTTCTGCAAGAAGCCCTTCCTGCTGCTGTTCCTTAAGCTTAGGGCCTTCCCTCTGAGATCAGACCCAGTTTTCCTGTCTTTATCTTATTTGTATTTATTTTCATGTTGTTTTCCCCCACTAGATTCTCTCTCTTTTAATAAATTTAGTAAATTTATTAAATTAATATTTAATAATATTTTTCCAAATACAGGCAAAGATCATTTTCAACATTCATCTTTGCAAAACTTTGTGCTCCAAATTTTCCCTCTCCCTTCCTTCCTTCCCCAAGAGAGCAAGCAATATAATGCAGGCTAAACACTAGATTTTAAACTCTTGGAGGGCAGGGGCTGTTTTTGCCTTTCTTTGCATGGAGTACCTGGCACAAGGCCCAGCACCCAGTGGGCACTTTGTAAATGCTTATTAGTTATTTTTTTTCTTCCTGATGGCCTTTATATTAATTTACAGACACTCTGTAGTTCTTTGTGATGAGTTTGTGAAGCTACAGTTGCAGTTCCTGATCTTTGCTTCCACTCTAGTAGGACCAGGAAGGATTCCTTTCTGAGATTGCTAAAAAAAAATCGTGGATGGAACCGAGACTTCAATTAGTTCAATTTCCTCCTTTTACAGATGAGGAACCTAAGGCAGGGAGAGACACCGGCCCATCCCATGCACCCATTCATGTTAGCAATCCCCATCATGGCCCCAGGAGGGTGCCCAAGGCTCGGACCTGAGTGCTCGGCTCTCATCAAACGCCCACATCTGAAGAGCTAACCTTGATCTCTCCCACAGTCAGTCCCACATCTGCACCCGAGAGGGGCCTCCAGCCCAACTGGGCCAAAATGAAGCAATTATCTTCCCCATTCTTTCCATTCTGTTGAGGGTGTAACCAGCCTTCCCATCCCAACACCAGAATCAACCTTGACCCTTCTCTCTCTCACCCTGCCTCTGTTTATCTACTTGCTGAGTCTTTCCTTCTTTCAACTCATCCAACTTCTGCCTTGGTTCACAAGCTCATCAACATTTGTCTGGACAGGCTCTTAATCTCTTCTTTCCCCAATCCATTTTCCATCCAACTACATAAATACCCTTCCTCAGGCATTATGTTATTAATGACCACCACAACAATCCTCAGTGGCTTCTTATTGCATCTAAGATGATGAAACACAAATCTGTCAGCCTGGTAGCTGAAACCTAGAATCTAATCCAATTTAACTCTCCAGATTTCCTTCATGTTCCTCCCCTTCAGGAAGTTTCTGTAGAGGACAGATTGGTTCTTCCCTTTCTGGGCTTTCCTCAAAGCTGACATCTCCACCTACTATAATCTTTAGCATCATTAAAGACTCAGCTTGTATTCCACGTAACATAAGATTTCCTCGATGTCTGCCCCTTCCACAGAGCCTTCAGCCCTTTTCTCAAAACACCTACAATTTTCTATTCTGTGTCTGCACTGGATTCCACAAGAAATGTTTTGTTTGTGTCTTTCTATCTCCCTCCCTTGCACTGGGACTTCCACGAGGTGGGTGGTTCGTAAATAAGCCTTTATTTAATGAAGTATAAGAAGTGCTCCTAACTGGCCAACTATAAGCAAGCGGTTATTTCTGAGGCTGAGCGGGTTGTGCAAAGAGCAGCTAACAGCTTTCTTTTGCCAAGAGGACATTTCCTGTGAGGGGGGGAAAGTGGGTCAGCAGACTTGTGAGGGTGTCTGCAGGAAGGTGCCTCCAACAGCCTGAAGGCAGCCAGACCACAGGGTGTTGGGGCAAAAGCAGCCAGTGGGGCGACTAAAGCAGTCTGTGTTAAGCCCCAACTCTGGGCTAGGCCCTGGGGGGGATGCAGAAGGGCTCACTGGGTCTCACTCCTCCAAGGTCCCTCTGCTCAGTGCTACTTCCCCAGGTCAATCTCCATCGGCTCAGACTTAACAGGAAGGCAGAGCAGTCAGGGAGAGAGGGAGCCTTTACTCACTGTTCAGCCACGCTTTGGTAGAGCGAGTCCGTCTCCGTGGGGGTTTCAGGGAGCGAGCCAGATTCCTGTATCTGGCTCAGTTCTTCATCGGTGATGATGTCAAACACGGCATCGTCTGGGGGTCGGGAGTCCAGGGGCGCCCCTGCATCAGCCCCGCCACCGGCACCTGTGAGAACAAGAGGAGCAGTGTGAGGATGCTTCCCTTCTCCCTTCCACCTGGTTACAGCTGGGAGGGAGCGAGCAAGGGAAGCAGCTGGAAGGCACGTTAACCGGCTTGGAACATGAGTGTGTGTGTACACATATACATGCAAATGTGTGCACGTGTGTGTGTATGCATTATATATATGTGTGTGTCTGTGTGTCTATGTATATATTTATAATGTACACACACACACACACACACACACACACACACACGCATGTGGATAGAGATACAAAAGTTTTTGGATAGATGTATTAACAGCTAGGGAGTGCAACAGAGCACTGGGCTAGGAGTCAAGAAGGTTCATCATCCCGAGTTCAAATCCAGCCTCAGACACTTCCTAGCTGGGCGACCCTGCTGTATGCCTCAGTTTCCTTATCTGCAGATAGGAGCTGGAGAAGGAAAGGGCAAACTACACTATCTTTCCCAAGAAAACTCCAAAAAGGGGTCACAAAGAACTGGACATGAATGAAAAATGACTAAACCACAATAGATTATTGATATAGAGATAAAGATGTTTAGAAATAACTATAGGTATAGATATAGCTAAATATTTATAGATATAAATATGTTCAGGTATGGGTATAGACAAAGACATGAAGATGTTTCAATATACATATTTAGTTATATATATATAGATATATATAGTATAGCTATATTTCTGTTATACAGATATCAAGATGTTTAGCTATATAAAAGAGACACATTAATAGATACACACACTTATATAAGTTATTTTTAAAGAGAAATTATGGGTTATATGGTTTCTAGATTAACAGGCTGATTCCATTACAAATATTTAACCATGTATATATATATATGTGTGCATGTGTGTGTGTGTGTGTATTATATATATACAAATATATGTGTGTATAAAGGCACAATGAAGATATATATGTATATATGTATGCACATTTGTTTGCATTTTGCATAGTTTTATAAATATTTCTATGTTAATATATTTTACATATAATATATATAACAATACATCAGTGAGCCTGAAAACATATCCAGTGCCATAAGTCTTTGTACCCTGACACTTAATACAGTGCCTAGAGCACAGTAAGCCCACGGTCCTTGTTTGCTGAATGAATGATCACTGGAAGCTCTCTCCATTTCCACTGTAATAAGTCCTCGCTACAGAAGAAACCAGACAAAACCGAAAACTCCGCCATTTGTGTCTTTGGGGGTCCGTGGCCTGAAAGGCCGTGGATGGAGAGAGAGGCTTTCTTACTTGTCATGTTAAGACAACTTCTACAGACTCAGAAAAGACCTGACTGCAGCCACATTTCCAGGCCTCTGGTGGTTTTCAAGCACAAAGGCGATCTGTTTACCAATCCAAATGTGCGGCTGCCAGGCTTTTCCTGCATGACTCATGCCTCTCACTGTGGGAGCTGGTTAGTCAGGCAGCAGTGTGGCTAATATGCTGATGTCAGGCATATGATTCAACAAATCAATCAAGGACAGGCCTAAAAAACCAGGTGAAGGTAACAAGAAAAATAAGCCCCGGGATGTCGGTCCGTAAAAATTCCCATGTAAAGAGCACTGGGTGGTTGACAGAGCACATGGCTCACCACAGTCCTGGGCAGGAGACCTAACCCAAATCCTCACTTTATAGATGAGGAAGATAAGTGAGAGAGAGTAAATGACCCACACGTGACCACAGGGCCGGGAGAGCTGCTCCTCTGACCCCAGGCCTCAGGCCCTTCCCACAACACTGCCCGGCCTCTAAACTTCAGTCTCAGCCTCCATCCGGACAACAGATGGGGAGGGCGTCTGTGGTTCCTAGTTATCAAAGTAGGAAGGGTGGGAGGAACACTGGGGGTGACTGGCTGCTTTTTTTTAAGCTATGGAGTGATAAGGATATGGTCCCCCAGATTAGAAGGCTGATCCCATTGCTAACTTTTGATCATTGCCTCTCTGATCCAGCCATTTTTCTTCTGGTAATGGGCTAATCTCTAACTGAATAATGAATGGGAGCAGACCTTGAGAAACAAAGGGAAAAAAAAGAAATGGTACTTCTTGACTAGCTCTATCAATCTGTCATTGTTTGATTTGAGGTGTATAAGGAACTTTCTTCACACTTATTGCTCAGTTTGATTTTGAAGGAAGAAAAAGAGAAGTCAAGCAAGGGAAAGAAAAGCAGACCTCTCTCTATTGGGTCTGAATTGAGTATATGGAATCAAAGTAACTGATTATCCTGGCCTTCCTGAGGAGCGCCTTTTGGGGGTCTTGGACTCCCCCCAGTATTTGGCAAAGCCCCTTCTCAGAATCATGCTTTTAAATGCGTAAAATCAAACATAGAGGGATACAAAGAAAGCCAATGATGTTGAAAAACACACAAAAAAGCATTTTTCTTAGAAAATTGTGTGTGCCGATGCTAGGTTAAGAGTCCTTGACTTCAGGGTGTGGGGCACCCTTTCTCAGTGACACAGATCACAAGCCCCAGGGGACAGCTTTCATAAATTATGGCTGAAAAACACTGTAGCCGGTGTTGTAATGATAAGCCTCTCCCAAATGATCCAGCCTGGTCTCCTGGTGGCAGAGGTATACAATCTCTGTGGGTTAGCTTGATAGCCACTGCTTATGTTACTGCTCTAGCTGTCTCCTAAGCCAGGGTAATTCTTGCACCCAAGATGGAGATGAACCAAGAGTGTCAGCTTTGCTAAAATCCTGGTGCTTTTTCTTAAATCTTTCAGATCCCTGTATTTATGCAAGTGTGTTTGCAGTGGAAAATGGGAAGTTATTGCATCTAAGAGGAAACTTTAGGTGTATTTCCAGCAGGATGACTCAAAAAAACCCAACCCATCAGAATGCAAATGGGGACCTGAAGAACAGAGGAAGAGGAGAAGGGAGGTCTGACCTCGGCCTCCAGCGGTCTGATCGCTGACTGACTTGGATGGAGAGGAAGGAAGCTCTCCCTGGGAGGTTACGGAGCCGGAGCTGTCTGGGGAGCTGGCCCCTTCCGTGTACTTCCTGAAGCAGGCCCGGCAGCAGCGCTCCTTCTTGCCACTGTGCTTGGTCATGATGTAATTGTTGCAGCAATAATAACAGAAAATGCGACCGCAGATCCTAAGAATGAGAGATTCAGAGAGTGAAAAGGGGACCCTGCTGTGGACAGCCTGCAATGCGTTCCCTCCGCTGGCTGGCTCAGAACACCTGATGGAAAGGACATCGGGCTCCCAGAGAGCAGGGGACACCAGCAGTGAGGGGTCTGGCAGAACCAGGACCAGAACCCAAGGTTCTGACTCCCAGTTTAGGTTATACCCCACTGCCTGCAAACAGTCTCAGACGGGTGCCCTCAGACGAGTGTCCTCGGACAAGTTCCCTTCACTCCACAGGGGCAGCTGGGGGTACCATAGTGCAGAGAGTGCTGGGCCAGGAGTCAGGAGAGCAGAGTTCGAGACCCGCCTCGGCACTGATAAGCTAGGTGATCCTGGGCTTCACCTCAGCTTGCCTCAGTTTCCTCCTCCATAAAATGGAGATAATAATAGCACCTGCCTCCCAGGCTTGTCATGGGGCTCAAATGAAATAATAACTGCAGAGCACTTAACACCATGCCTGTCATACCATAAGTGCTATCTCTATAAATGTCAGCTATTATTATTTAGGACTTCAATTTCTATTTTTTTTTCTTCCTTTAAAAAACAAATCTAGGTAGCGAGGTAGCTCAATGGAGAGAGCACCAGTCTTAGAGTCAGGAGGACCTGAGTCTAAATCCAGCCTCAGACACTTGACAGCTGTGTGACCCTATGCAAGTCACTTAACCCTGACTCCCCCCCCCCAAAAAAAATCTGAATATCAATTCAATTCAACTTTTTTTTAGTAACTGTTGATGTCTAAATTAACTTTAATACATCAATCATCACAACAACTTTTTAATTATTCCCTCCATTAGTCATCTTCAGTATTCTTGGTCCATTCATTCCTATTTGATTTTCCCTTCATTTGGTTGAAGTCCTTTTTCTACTTCTTTTTCATTTTGCATTATTTTCTGATTTAAAAAAAATTCCTATTCTCATCTATCTAAATTGTATTAATTGCATTAAATAAATCAGATTTAATAATTTAATAGCACTAATCATATTACTTTACATTAATATACTACAATTAGTTTAACTAAATGTTATCTCCCAAGCTGTAATAACTTACATTACTGCATTTTAAGGTTTACAAAGTGCTTTTCTCACAGAGACCAATGAGAGCAACAGTCTAAGGACAAAGCACCTCTAAGTTACGTGACAGTAAGGTTGAATGATTTGCCAAGGATCACAGAGGCAGAATTAGAACCTGGACCTCAGGAGAGGTTGCCACGATGCCGTATTCACTGACCTGCAATGGTGCCGCCGGGTCATCCAACTGAACTCTCTCTTACAGTCCAAGCAGTGATTCACCTCGGTGTCTCCAAGCCATCTTTCTTCTGCACTCAATTTTTGCTGGAATTCCAGTGCATCAGATTTTTGCCACAGAGCATCCTTGTCCCTAATGAGGAAGCAGTTTTGTTTTAAGAGAGAGACAGAGAGAGACAAAGAGAGAGACAGAGAGAGAGAGAGGGAAGGAGGGAGGAAGGGTGGGAAGGAAGGAAGAAGGAAGAGAGGGAAAAGGAAGAAAGGAAGGAAGGGAAGGAACAAAAAAAAAAGTTTAGAGTTCCCTTTGCTTTATCCTGAATACTGGTCCCAAATCCTGTTCTTAATTCTTCCATTTTAGGGAAGAATACCCCACTATTCTAAGCATTCCTCTTTATTCCCCATTGTAACTAGCTAGATAAACCAATAAAGTATTAACAAGTTCTTGCCAAATCTGCTTCGACAATCTTGAGATTAATATCTCCTAACTTTTGCGTTATTTATATACTCTATCTGCCGCAGGCAACAAGACTTGTAACATATTCTAAATTCTAAATATAAAGCTTTTGGTTTGGGGCTCGTGGTTCTTGACCTGTATAGGGCCACAGAATCTCAGCTCTGAAAGGGGTCTCAAAGTCCAGTGAGTTAAAACCACACCCAAACAACTAACTGATTCAGGCTGACCAGATCGGGTCTCTCCAACTCAAACCAATCTGATCCAATTAACATTTATTAAGTGACAACTACGTGCCAGGCACTGCGTTAAGCATTGTACATACAACTAATAAAAAAGAGAGAATCCCTTTCCTCAAGGAACTTAACAATCTAAAGGGAGAGACAACACATAAAAGGAAGCGAATAAAGGAAGGGAGACAGAAGAAATGGAAAAGGCAAAGGGAAGGAAATAAGCATTTATATAGAGCCTAAACCCTTTACAAATAATAATAGCTAATATTTCTATAACTCCTACCCCATGCCAGGCGCTGTGACACAGCTAGATCTGAATTAAGAGTTTCTGGATTCCTGGCCTGGTCCTCTATCCACTGGGCCCCCAAGTTGCCTACAATTAGCCATGTGTGACTTTTTATTTTGAATAGAAATATGACTGTACATACTATGTCATCCAGCAGATTGTAAAATGCTTGAAGGATCATTTTATTTCTGTCTTTTATGCACAGTACCTACCACAGGGCTTGGCAGAGGAGAAATTTAAACTAATGTTTGACTGTAAGTACTTTCAAAATGTGCAATAAATTGCTAGACAAATTATATTACATATGGTATATGTATAATATACACACATGTTTGAGGATGTGTGTATGAATGATTTTTTTTCCCAAGAAAAGTAAATTGGACTACTTACTGGGGATGTAGTTGGCAACAGAACTTTTCTTCTTAAGGAATTAAAAAGAAGACTCCTGTTAAAGAAGTCATATAAAACAAATACTTGTCTGGAAGTTCATTTAATCAGACAATCAACTAATTACCAAACATTTAAAAATTGTTTTTTAAGTGCCAGGCTCTGTGTCAAGCACTGGGGATACAGAGAAAGGCAAAAACCAGTTCCTGCACTCAGGGAGTTTACTGTCTGATGGAGGAAGACAATGGGTGAACGATTATGTGCAAACAAGAAGTAAAGGATGAAAATGAGAGACAATCATAGAGTGAAGACACAAAAGTAAAGACACCTCCTGCAAAGGTGGGATTGGAGCTGAGTAAAAAAGTAGAATGTTCCATATTTTAATATGTTTAACATATATTGGATTATTTGTCATCTAGGAGAAGGGGGTAGGGGAAGGAGGGGAAAATTTGGAACACAAAGTTTTGCAGGGGTCAATGTTGAAAAATTACCCATGCATATGTTTTGAAAATAAAAAGCTTTAATTTAAAAAAAAAGAAAGCAAATATATATATATATACATATATATGCATATAGAGTTGAATTTAGTAAAAAAAAGATAGTTCTACCATATATTTTTTAAAATATATGAATTCAGAATAAATTGAAATATTTTATAAAGAAAAAAAAAAGCAGAATGTTCTAAACAAAGGGAACAGTCTATGCAAAGATAAGAAGGTCCAATTTTTCTACTTAATAGGAACTGAGGACGTACCAAGGACTCCGGGAAAACCAACTAAGAGGTTCAGGTACTATCAGAGGAAATGTGTTTCGTCAATGAAGAGGCGGCCAGCCCTGCCATCTCCAAATCAGATGAATATTCTGCTGAATATCACCTGCAGGTGATAATCAAAACCACACTACAAAGTAGTGGGACTTCAGCCTTGGCAGTCAAAATTCACATCCCATATGAACAGACAATTTTCAGATGATGAAATTAAAACTATTTCTAGTCATATGAAAAGGTACTCCAAATCACTATTGATCAGAGAAATGCAAATTAAGACAACTATGAGGTACCACTACACCCTGTCAGATTGGCTAAAATGACAGGAAAAGATAATGACGAATGTTGGAGGGGATGTGGGAAGGCTGGGACACTGATGCATTGCTGGTGGAACTGTGAACAGATCCAGCCATTCTTTAGAGCAATTTGGAGCTATGCTCAAAAAGTTATCAAACTGTGCATACCCTTTGACCCAGCAGAGTTTCTATTGGGCCTTTATCCCAAAGATAAAGGAAAGGGCCCCACATGTGCAAAAATGTTTGTGGCAGCCCTTTTTGTAGTGGCTAGAAACTGGAAGCTGAATGGATGCCCATCAACTGGAGAGTGGCTGAATAAATTATGGTATATGGATGTTATGGAATATTATTGCTCTGTAAGAAACGACCAGCAGGATGATTTCAGAGAGGCCTAGAGAGACTTGCATGAACTGATGCTGAGTGAAATGAGCAGAACCAGGAGATCATTATACATAGCAACAATAATATTACATGATGATCAATTCTGATGGACATGGGTCTCTTCAACAATGAAATGTTTCAAACCAGTTCCAATTGTTCAGTGAAGAAAGCCACATACACCCAGAGAGAGGGATGTGAAATGTGGACCACAACATAGCATTTTCATGCTCTCGATTGACGTTTGCTTTTTCTGATTTTTCCTTCTTGTAGATATGATTTTTCTTGCACAACAATAAGTGTGGAAATATGTATACATATATTAGATTTGTCAAGTATTTTAACATAATTAACATGTAGTGGATATCCTGCCATCTAGGGGAGGGGTAGGGAGTAGGGGGAAAAAATTTGTAACAGAAAGCTTTGTAAGGATCAATGTTGAAGAATTACCCATACATATATTTTGCAAATAAAAAGTTTTAATTAAAAAAAAAAATTCACATCCCAGGGAAAGAACAACTCAAACATATTTTTTTCCTAAGAGGAGGTTTTGCATATCAAGTCAAAAGCAATTCACACAAGTATCTGCTAGACCCTAGATTTCTTTCTTTCATGTAGCAACTTTGTGAAAACACACAACACAATCCTAGGTTTGAAGTTAAAAAAAAAATCGACAACCAATTAGAGAGTAAATCAGGACTTATCCTTGAAATCTTTCATAGCAATTGTCACCATTCATTATTTTGGAAGATGATAGCAATAAGGAACTTTCCCAGCTGTATACAATGCCTGGTATATCCTCTTTTGGATACCCTGATTATATGAATCGATTGCCCATTGTTTGCTGCTACTAATTTTTCTCTGCAGAATCTTGTTTCCTTTGTTTAGAAGGGCTTAAAGATATTAGAAGAGTAATCTTAGGAACAGTATTCTGGATTCATACTTCCCCAAAGGGGGCTCATTCAGTTATGTTCAAGGAAAAGCTCTGACTCTGTGGTCATCTTACACAGTCAGAAATACAAGACCAGTGTAAAATTCTGTACTTTTGATACAGAAAGCTGAGTCAAAACTTTTTACTTTCTTCAGGCTGTTTTAACTCGTCAGTAACATGGAAAGGCCACTATTCAGAACTAGACAGTTTTCCTTTTCTCATTTATGGCTTCCTGTTTTATTTTCCCAAAGATGAAGATGGTACTATATTCTATGAATAGGACTGAGACCTGACTTGGCCCATGAGCTTGAGCAAGGGTATAAAACATAGATAGAAATGTGACCACTAAACCTACGGAAAGATTCCTCAGGGCCACATATTGCTTATAAAAACCATTCATTAATGTTATCTATATTTTATTGTATTTTTACTTATTTTGTCAACTATTTCTCAGTTACATTTTCATCTGGTTCTACTGCACTATGGAATGTTTCCTGGTAAGCCATGTGTGTTTAAGCCTCCGAGCTGGAGAATACATCAAATAGTCCAGAAAAGTCTTTGTGACTTTGTCCATAGTGAAAACAGAAAATGACTGAAGCACTGACTTCATTCTTTTGGATAATTATTGCATCTAAAGGCCTTTCTCATATATTATCTTTCTGGATCTCTTTACATCATCTGACACTGCTTACTCTTCTCTCTCTCTCTCTCTCTCTCTCTCTCTCTCTCTCTCTCTCTGTTCTCCTCCTACCTGTTTATCTAACTGCTTTTTCTGAGTCTTTATTCAGATTCCATCCTCTATCTGTAGATGTCCCCTAAGGCTCTCTCTTTCCTCTTCCTACATCAGTTTCCAATTATTATCTCTATACAGATAAATTTCCAAATCTATATATCCTACTCTAACCTTTCTCTTTGGGGTGGCAGAAACAGAAAGATATGGCAACTGATTGGGTAAGTGAGGCAAATGGGAAAGAGATAAGGATGGAGCATGATGCTGAAGTTGTGCATCTGGATGACTAAGAAGGTAGTCATGTCCTTGGTACTAATATGAAAGTTCAGAAAAGTAAGTAGCTGGAGATGTAGGGGAAGATAATGAATTCCATTTTGAATAAATTGAGTGTGCAACAACTAAAAGACACACATTTTTCTTTTAATAGATTATTTGTGATTTGGGCCTGCAGCTCAACTTATTCAAAATGGAACAAAACCCCCTTGTATCTAGTGTACCTATAAAAGTATACGCTTGCCTCCCCTGTTAGAATTCACACTTTTTGAGGGCAGGCATTATTTTACATGTGTCTTTCTATCTCGAATATCTTAGACCTACTAGGTGTCGAGGCTGAATAAATGCTTGTTGAGTTATATTGATTGGATCTTGCAGGAAGAGAGGAATTATATGTAGAAAAAAGTGGCAAGACAGAAATACTCCTTAAGGTAGTAAAAAGATTTTCATTCTTAATTTAATTACCTAAAAAATTATATTCTGACTTTTTTTAATAAGTTAGGTTTTTTATTACTATTGTGATATATTTTTTAAAAAATACAATTTTAGGAAGATTGAACTTACCCATAAGTGCTATTCATGGGGGTGAGTTCCCAATTACTCTGCACAGGGATGCATGAAAGATATGATTAATTTGATTTGACTTAGCATGCTAAATGATTTGACTTAGCATGCTAAGTGATTTGACTTAGCATGACTCTATAAGAGACTTTTAGCTATGACTCTGTAAAAGGTAGCTGAAATTGGGGTATATGTTCCATAACATAGAATAATAAGGTTGAGATCTACATTTATTTTATTCAATTTTTTAAAATTCTATTTAAAGCTCCTAGCAACTCCTTGCAAGCCATGATACCCACCTGAGAAGTTCTATTAGCCGTTCTTCAAGGTACTTCTTGGTTTTGTTCAGATCGTCCAGATTGGCCAGCATTTGCTGTTCATTTTTTTCTCGATCCACCACCTCCTGGTTGAGCTTGTCCAAATATTCTTGGACCTTTGCATCTGATTTTTCAAGTTCCTTTTGCGTCCTAATAGAGGAAGAGTCAAAGATTCTTTGAAATCAGTTTTCACTCCTACAGCCTCACATTAACCACTTCTACCATGTTATACTATGTCTGGTAAAGCAAAGGTTCCCTGACACCCAGTGTGGTGGCCTTTTGCTTCCAACAAGAGTCTCTGACTTTTTTATGAATGTGGTAATGCTCTTTGTGCTATCTTAACCAGCAGTTTAATGCCTCCTTTCTTTGGCCTTTGTATTTTGCTCAATTCCTTTTTGGAATTATCACATTAAAACTTTCAGATGCAGAGAAAATTCTGGGAGATTAAGCCTGAGCAAGATGGCTCAAGCTCAAGTTCTGCTAAAATATTCGTCAGAATAATATATGTATGATATGACTGTACTATGCCATTTTCCTTATTCTATAATCTAACTCTCTACAACTATCTTAACTTCATTTTTCTCCAAGGTAAAGACTTTTCTAAATGGGTCCATAAAAGCACATTTCTCTACAAGGAAGACTTAGGTTTGTTCCCAACAAACCTAAGTCTTATTTCACGCTGCCTCCCTCCTTATTTATATATGTAGTCAAAGAGCACTGGCTAAGTCCCATCTGTGCCTTTGCTTGTGCCATTGCTTATTCCTTTCACTATATCTCCCTCACTCCCAAAATGATCTGATACATATTTATTCACCTTCAAAAGTTCAACTCAAATGTCCCTTAGTTCAAGATACCTTTTTTGCTGAGGCAGCTTGGGATTAAGTGAGTTGCCCAGGGAAACACAGCTAGGAAGTATTAAGTGTCTGAGACCAGATTAGAACTCAGGTCCTCCTGACTTCAGGACTGGTGTTCTATCCACTGCGCCACCTAGTTACCCCCAAGATACCTTCTTGAGCAAACTTCTTCAGCAATGTTTTTCACTTTCTAATGATTTAAACAATGTTTTGCCTGTCTTGTGTGCTTATCATGCATTACTTTTCATTAGTTATTTGTACAAATGTCACATCTCTCCCTCACATAGACTCTCAATCCATCAGAGTAGAAATTACGTATATCTAAAATGTTTATCTTCCTCAGCACCTAATATAATGCTATGTATGCAGTTATGGATTCATAAATGTTGGCTGAATAACTTGATTTTTATCAGCCAAAGAGGAGGCAAGTCCTGAATAGACTCTACATATAACTGCAGGTTAAAAACTGAGCAAAGAACCATTTTCAAACCTTGTTGCTCTATTCCCCAAAAGTAGACTTTAGGGTCTCCTGTGGTAATGGAACCAGGTAAAGGTGGTTTGGAACAGCGTTGGGCGGGAATTAAGACATTCACATTTTTCTCAGAAAAATGTCATTTCCCTTTTGTGTCAAACTGAGTTGTAATATGAAAAAACACACTGTAAAGTCTTTTTAAAAAAAAAAATTAGACAGTTTATAAGGCCCTGAAGAGTGAAGCTTGCCACAGTCCTTAAACTTAGTGGGAATAAGTCAGAAACTGTGAGTTTTATCAAAGAGCAAAAGAAGCTGTGACCAAGGGAAGACCTGGGGCTCTCCACCACCCATGCAAAATTTAAAGGGCCCATATTTTAGGGCTAACGTGTGCTTAATGGAAGGAATAGAGAAGGTGATCTGACTGACTGTTGGAGACCCAGAAGACCAACATCCAAAGCTGAAGCTGGCTTTCTTCCAGGCTCATGGCTAACCTTTGCAAACATCAAACTTAACACTGTGGTGTGACATTTTACACAGGAAATAACAAAGGGGACAGAGAAATAACACGGCTTCAGTGTGAACATGTAAACATCCCCCCAACCTCTTATTCCCTTCTAAATGGATGCCCATTGGGCATCCTGAAGCCTCTTCCTGCCCAGACAGTAAGATTCTGTTAGAACACACCACAGTAGAACACAAGACTGATGCAACGGAACTTTTCAGTACCCACTAGGGCAGGCAAGCCAAGCTTGGGTCACTGTGGAAGGATACAAGTAAGAGAAGAGGAAATCCAGGGTTTTCTGCCTCCCTGGTTCTTATGCCAAAAGTTTCCCCTGGTAAAGACCAGAAGTCATTTATTTTCTGTTCTCTTCCTTATCTGCACCCCCTCTTCTCTGAGCATTAAGAGCCAGGGGACTGGGGGAGCTTCAGGCACCTTTCCAAATGGGCATTCAGGGCTGCGACTTCCTCTTCCTTTGTTGTGACTGCAGCTTGGGACGTGGCCAGTTGTTCCGCTGAGTGCTCCAATTCCTTCCCCAAACCCGCTTTTGTGGCCTAACAAATCAGATTGAGAAACAATCAGCAGAATTATCCAAACGAGAAAGCACGAATTTCAGGGTGAACACAAAGGAGATGCCTGCTGTGTCACTCTTAGGAGATTTAAAAAACTCAGAATGGAAGGTGTGACGGAGACAGAGAAATAAGAAAGAGGTGGACAAGAGGGATGGCCATCAGTGAATGAAAGCAGGAGGGAAAATACAGGCCACGGACGAGCCAGCACCTAGCCACATCTACAGCTCAACGTTAGGATGGCTTTTGAGATAAAACAATGACTTTCAAACGGATAATTGGAAATCTCTCAGTGAGACTCAATAACCAGGTTTGAAAAAACCCAAACGATGGGATTTCTTCATGGCAAACAGTGAGGATTTGTGAGAAGGGGGGATGCCATACACTTTGCTTTGGGCCATTTTTTCCTAACCCTTCACCACTCCCAGAGCCCACTGGTCCCAGGGTCACCCATTGTGGGGGGCCTTCTGGGATCTCCAGGGGAGAAGCCCAAGCTTACCTTCAGCTTTGCAGTCTCTTCTTCAGCCGCCCTTAGCAGCCCGTCTTTTTCTTCCAATTGACCCTTCAGAGTCTTACATTCTTCAGTCACTGCCTGGTACGGGCGAGATAAGGAAGATTGAAGTGGCAGACACAGCTTCAAGGTCCTGGTCCTAGCCTCTGCTACAAGAGATCCCTTCCTTTTTCCAAATTTGCTAGTTCTGGGGAGTGGCCACCTTGGGGTCATCCAAGAGAATCCTTTAGGTTGGGATCACACTAACCTTGACCTATAACTATCTGCTTAGTGAGGATTTTGGCCCTGGATTCCAAGAATAAGGTCCTTTTTTCTTCAACAGATCAAAAATGGATCCGAAATAGAAGGTTTTCTTACCACCCTGACTTAGGCGGAGGGGCAGTTGCCAAACTGGGGTAAAGCTGGGTCTGACCCATTGATCGCTCATAAACACCGATATAAACAAATTCAAGTTACCAAACCTCATGCTCGCCTTGTCAGCTGCCTAATTTTTAACCCCAGAAATGCAGCAGCTACAGACCTCTCCGATCCCAAGGTTTTGATTAAAACCAGTCAGGACGTAGCTACAGGCATAACCTGTTGGAACAGAGCATCCAGTCCCATGGGCCAAGCGCTCTCTGTAGATACTTGGACACACCCAAGCTAATGGCCCAGGGGACAGAGCCCTGGGCCCAGAGGCAGGAAAACCCATGCCGGCCGCAGACACTTAGAGGCTGGGCGACCCCGAGACCCTAACCCAAGAGCAAGATTGGGGAGGACGTGTACTTATTTCCATGGCATGTTTGTTGGTGAGCAGATATTGGGGGAGAACGATGGGCTTCCTCTGGGGTGTTAGATGCCTCTTAGACCTGAGGAGGCAAGAGGGGCCCATGGTTTTGCCCTGGCCCCAAGCGCCGGGACCCTAACTCTGGGGGATAATCCGCCGATCACCTTGAGCATGGCTTGATAGTTCATGATCTCCGTACTCATCTGGAACTTGACCGTGGCGAGCTCTCCCTGACCAGCCTCCCGCAGGCTCTGGGCCTGCTTCTCGGCCAGGCTCAGCTGCTGCTGCAGGGTGGGCAGCGCATGGGCGCTCTCCTGGGCCGCCGCCAGCTCCTGGCGCAGGCTCTCCCTTTCCTGCCTGAGCCCCTCCAAGTCCCTCCGGAGGCCCTCGCGCTCCCTGGAGGCGCTCTCTTCCAGCTCGCTGAGCCTCTGGGAGGCCCTGGCCAGCTGCTGCTGCAGCTGCGCCTTCTCGGCCGTCAGGGCACAGACCTGAATGCCGAGCTCGGCCATGTCCGTGTTGGCGTGGTGCAGCTGCTCCTGCACCTCGGCGTGCTCCAGCTGGGCCACCTCAGCGTCCTGCTTGGCCCGGGCCAGCTCCTCCTGGAGCTGTCTCTCCTGCTCGGCCCTGTGCCGGCTCTCTCCGTCCTTCTCCTGCCTCAGCGCCTGCTCCTTCTCCGTGCACTGCAGCAGCTCCTGCACATGCGTCCTGTTGAGGCTCTCGTTCTGCTCCTTCAGCTGCTGGACCAGGATCCGGTTCTCCTCCAGAAGGGCCTCCACCACCTGCAGCCGGCTCTGGGCCTGCTCCTGGCCCTCCTGGGCCCTCTGCAGCTTGGTGCGGAGCTCAACCACCTCCTCCTGTGCCCTCCCGGCCGCATCCTGGTGGACCTCCAGCTGCCTCTGCGTCAGCGCCAGATGGGAAGCCAGCTCCTGGGCCCCCGACTCCCGGTCCGGGCTTTGCTCCGGCAGCTCCTTCTCCGAGCCGAGGCCATCCTCCGGCTGGGTCTGCCGGCCCATGCTCCGGAGGGCCTTCACCTCCTCCTCCTGGGCCTCGGCTTGCCTCTGGTACCTCTCCACCTCGGCCCGCAGCTGCTGGCACTCGGCCTCCTTACTCTGGATGGCCGCCTCCTTCTCCGCCACCTGGGCCTTCATGGTCTCCTTGGCCTTCTTCACGGCCAGGAGGCTCTTCTCCATCTGGTCCCCAATGTGGCGGATGCTGGCCTGCTCGGCCTCCAGGGAAGCCAGGGAGCCCTTGATGGCTGCCTCGCGTTGCCGGAGGTCCTCATAGTCCACCTGCAGGGTCTTGAGCTTGTCCTCGAGGATCTGGTTCCTGTGGAGGGCGTTCTGAAGCTCCTCTTCCCGCTCCCGGCCCCCCTCCTCCTCCTCGCCTTCCAGGCTCTTTCTGGCCGGCGGCAGCTGGGAGTCCCCCGAGCTCAGCTCCTGGGCCTTCTCCCTGGAGGCCCCGAGCTGCCCCTGCAGATACTCCAGCTCCCCGACCTTCTGCTGGAGATGGTCCCGGTCGCCCAGCAGCTGCTTCCGCTGCTCCTCCAGGTCGCTGACGTGCTGGTTTGCCTGGGACAGCCTGGCTTCGAGGAGCTGCAGCTGCTTGGTCAGGGACCTGGCCTCCTGCTCCAGCAGCTCCTTCTCCTGGCTGTGCTCGTCTCGACGCAGCTTCTCGCCTTTTCTGAGCTCTTCCAGTTCCTTTTCCAGAGACCTGGAGCTCGCGAGGGATTCCTCGAGCTGGAGCTGGAGCTCAGTCACCTCCTTCCCTTTCAAGGCCAGTTCTTTCCGCAGAGGCTCCATCTCCTTGACCATCGCCTCCAGGTCACTGAGCAGCTTCTTGTTCTCATCCCGGGAGCTAGCGGCCAAAACGTGGATGTTGGACTCGAGCTCTCCCCGGGCCTGCTCTTTCTGGTGCAACTCTCTGGTCAGCCTCTCCAGCTCAACCACCTGCTTTTCCACGAGCTCCTGGAGGTCCTGAGAGAAGATGGCCTGATCGGGTGCCCGCTGGCCCCCCTCCCCCATCACCGTGCCTCCCTCTGCCATCAGCTCCGGGCTCCTCTGCTCCGCCGCGGCTAGCTTGGCCCGGAGGTCAGCAATACACTGGTCTTTTGTGGTGACGGCAGCCCAGGCCGTCTCCAGCTGCTGCACCAGCGGCTGCAACTTTGCCTCCAGATGTTTCAGGGTGGAGTGGTATTCCCTTTTGTTTTCAGCTGTGCCCAGCTCCAAGGTCTTCAGACACTTCTGCAGCTCCTGCATGGCGCTCTGAGTTGACTGGGAGATCTGACACTCCTTCTGGAGCTCGGTCAGCCTTTGGATCAGCCGGGCGTTCTCCTCCATCAGGCCTCTTCCCTTCTCCTGCTCGGCTTGCACTTGCTCTTCCTGGAGGCTCGTGGCCTTCCTCAGCTCCTGGTTCTCCCTCTCTAACTGCTGCAAGCGATCCTGTAGCTCCTTCTCCCTTATCTCCAAATGGTCCAGCTCTACACGCATCTCATCAAAACCTTCCAGGGCCTCTGTGTTCATGGAGCTGTTCACATCGAAGCTGGATGCCAGATCTTGGGTCTGGGGAAACAGAAGGAGAGGAATGACATCTCTTAAGAATATAATCAATCTTCAGGGAGGACCAAGCAGCTAACTGGAAGTGAAAAGCAGGAGGAAATTAACTTGGTGAAAGATAATTACTGGAGACAGCAATGTGGTGCAATGGAGTCTGAAGTCTAGAAATCAGAAATCAAATTCTAAATCTTCATGACAGAAGAGACAACTTAAGTACAGAGTCTGGGAAACTACACAGAAAATGACTAACCATGAAAGATCACTAAAACACAGAGCGCTGGCCCTGGAGTCAGGACACGACTCCAACCTGAGACCTCAGACACTTATTAGCTGAAAAAGTCACTTTCCTTTCTCAATCTTAGTTTAACTCAGCTATCAATTCAGCAGAAAAATAGCATCTTCCTTATGGGATCTTTATAAGGATCAAATGAGCTTAAATATCAAATGTGCTTTGCAAATTTTAAGGCACTGAAATAAATTGTACCTATTATTAACATTATTACTTCATTTGAAAAACTTAGACTTTACTAAAATCATTTCCCTACCACTACTGTCTGCATTAGAAGCTGCAGAAACTGAAGAACTGATCACAGGCACAAAGCAATATGTTTAGAGCCATTCAGTGATTCAGAGTTAGAGATTACGATCCTGGTATCTGTGTCTAGCTCACTTGTTCCTACTCAACTGCATCCCGAGAGTTATTTCCTCTTCCTCCTCGACGACGTGAGAGTCAAATGCCCACCACAGAACAGGGAGTAAACTCATTTAAGAAACTTCTCTTTTAGGTCCCTACATCGAGCATGAGCCTCTTTCATAAAGAAAGGATTTTATAAAACCGTATTCCCCTCTAACACCTCACTACTACTAACACACACTGGGGCAGCTAGGTGGCGCAGTGGATAGAGCACCAGCCCTGAAGTCAGAAGGACCTCAGTTCAAATCTGGTCTCAGACACTTAACATTCCCTAGTTGTGTGACCCTGGGCAAGTCACTTAACCCCAATTGTCTCAGCAAAAAAAGCAAAAATAAAAAAAAACACATGATGGCAAAAGTCTTCTCTCCCTTCTCGACAAAGATACTGGAGCAGTTGGTCTCTTCCTTCTCCAGTTCATTTTACAGGTAAGGAAATGGAGGCAAACAGAGTTAAGTGACTTGCCCAGGGTGACACAGCTAAGAAGTCTTTGAGGTCACATTTGAACTCAGGTCCTCCTGACCCCAGAGCCAGCACTCTCTCTACTGCGTTTTATGCTTAACAGCAATCTTGCATGGTTAGTCAATTTTTGTGTAGCTTCCCATACTCTCATTTGTTGCTGTTTTTAAATTGTCTATTCTGTCATGATAATGCGTTTAGATTTCTAGAAATTCAAGAAAGTAGCAAAAATAAGCATGCTTCATTTTGTTTGTTTTGATCATAAAATGGGTCTTTCCACTATATTTCAAAACCTTTGAAAAAAGATTCAAAAGGCCCTACAAGGGAAAAGGGAGTAGAACAGAGAGCTTTTTGGCTCCTTGGTGCTTCGCAGGACTCAGGTCCTATGATTAATTTCTAAGATCATCAAGTCAAGTCAACAAGCATTTATTGAGTGCCTACTGTATGCCCATCTGGAAGCCTCCAATTTAATAAACAGGGAAAGGACAGGCTTCTGGGTAATTACCTGCAGATAACTGCTCACGAGACTACTCATGCTTGAACTTCGACTTGGGGGTTTCCACATGTATGCTGAAGAGCCAAGGGAGGCCAGAGTCTTCCTGCGAACCACAAGAAAGAATTTGTTATCTAAACAGGAAGCCACAGAGATCTTTCCTTCAAATGTTTTCCTGAGCTTTATCTGTGTGACTATCCCTTTGCTTCGTGGATCCCCCATCTTGTATTGTACTTATCAAGGTACGCGTCATATTCACAAAATATAATGTAAGCCCCTTGAGGGCAGGGCTATTTGAGTTTTATTTCTGTATTCCTATATATTCCTATATACATATACACACACACACATATACATACATATATACACATATACACATATACATATATGTATGTATACTCAGGAAGTTGAACATAGCCTCTCATTTAGTCCAAATTTAGTGAACTAAATTGAATAGGGCAAGTTAGATGCTGAATGTAATCAGGCAAAAAGATACTTCCGCCTCAAAAAGCTTTTAAGTTCGCCCACAGTTGGACCGCACACAACCACAAATCATAGAAAAAGATGAAGACATTTCACAAAGTGTGCTATCCTCATATAGAAATGGTTCTGCTGTTATTACAACAAATTTCCACTTCTAGAAAACCTATGTAATCAGCATTTTCATGTTCTCTGTTGATATTTGCTCGCACTTTGTTTTCCTTCTCAGGTTTTGTTTTGGGGTTTGTTTTTTTTTTCCTTTCTAGATCCGATTTTTCTTGTGCAGCAAGATAACTGTATAAATATGTATACATTTATTGTATTTATCATATATTTTAACATATTTAACATGTCTTGGACTACCTGCCTCTAGGGGAGGGGATGGGGGAAAGGAAGGTGGGTGGAACAGAAGGCTTTGCAAGAGTCAATGCTGAAAAATTACCCATGCATATGTTTTGTAAATAAAAAGGTTTTATTAAAAAAAAAAGAAAACCTATGTAATAAATACCATACAGTTTTCAGTTACCCAGCTTTTCTGTGCTGCTTCTGTGTTTTCTTGTTCTCTAATATGCACTTTTTAATTTAATATTTCCCCTTCCTCTACCTCTCACATCCTAGAAGATACAATTAAATACAAATATATACATACATGTAAGACCATACTATGTATATTTCTACTTGTCAGTTTTTTTCTCTGGAGGTGGACAGCATCTTCCTTCATATATATGTAAGTCTTTCTATCTTTTAAAAAAAAAATCAACCAGCTCATCATTTCTTATATCACAATAGTATTCCATCACAATCATATACACACAGCTTGTTTAGCCATTCCCCAATAGAAGGGCATCTATCATTTTAGCCAACTCTGTGAGGGGTTGCCTCAGAGTTATTTTAATTTGCAATTCTCTGCTCAAAAGTGATTTAGTGCATTTTTTCATATGATATATACTTTTGATTTCTTCATCGAAAAACTGGCTATTCATATCCCTTGGCCATTTGTCAGTTGGGGTATGACTTATTTTCTTATAAATTTAACAAAATTCTTTATATAACTGAGAAGTGAAACCTAAATAATATTAAATAATACTGGTGACACATAATGTAGTATCCCTGTTTTTCTCTTTTAATTAAATCTATTTTAGCTTTAATTTTGTTCAAGATCATGACTGCAATCTCTGATTTTTTTACATGATAAATTCTACTCCAGAATTTATTCCATATAGATCTCTTATTTTTATTGTTTCCTCAAAGCAACATATTGTTGAATTCAAATTTTTCGTCCATTCTACTATCCATTTCTATTTTATGGTTAAATTTATACCATTCACATTCAATATTATAATTACTTATTCTGTATTTCCCTCTATCCTATTTTTCCTCACTATCTCTCTTACCCTATTTATTTTATTTCTTTTCACTCTTCTAATTTACTTCTACCTGCTACCTTGCCCTCCTATTTCTTAATCTATTCACCTCTGTATAAGTTCTTCCCTTATCCTTTCCCCCACCACTTTAATCTACTAATCTTTCTGAAAGTTGCTCCTTTATCCCCTCCTCTTAATTCTTACTTTACAATCCTTCTAAAAGTCTCTCCCTTAACCTATCCCTTCACCCTCTTATTTATTTTTAAATTTAGGAGACTTTTATGACCCTTATAGATGTATATGTTTTTCCTCTTTAACCCATTTTCCATGAGGTCAAGGTTCCAACACTATCTGCTACCCCTCAACCCTCATTTACTTCTTCTGTATCAGTTCTTCCCTTCATGCCTCATTTGTATGAGATAATTACTTCTTTTTATCTTTCTCTACAGTTTCATTTTTTAGAATCACTCCATCATACACAGCCCAGACCAAGCATTTCCTTCAAACTATCCAAATAATGATGACAATCTTAAGAGTATTGCTAATATTTTTACATAGACAAAAGTAAAACAGTTTGATCTTATTGAGTCCCCTATAATTGGCTCTTAATGTTTACTTTATATTTCTCCTGGATCTAATGTCAAATTTCCACAAAGTTCTGCTCTTTTTGTCATAAATGCCTGAAAGTCTTTCAATTTGTTAAATGTCCTTTTTCTCCCCCATTCATTATACTTAACTTTTATGACTTAATTTATTTTTGGTCTTAACTGTTTTGCTCTATAAAGATCAACAATCCTTCAACATACAAGCTATTAGGTATTATGTAATCCTGATAGTAGCTCTGCAACATTTAAATTTTTTTTCTTGTTGCTTACAATATTTTTTTCCTTAATCTGGGAGCTTTGAAACTTGGCTATGATATTTCTATATATTTTCCTCCTAGGATCTCTTTCAAATGGTGATTGATGGATTTTTTCCACTTCTGCTTTATCTTCTTGTTCTAGAACTTCAGGACGATTTTCCTTAATAATTTCTGGTAATATTGTATCAGTATTTTTTTTTAATTATAACTTTTAGGTAATCCAACTATTCTTATTTTGTCTCTCATTGATCTGTTCTCTGGATAAGTTGTGATTCTGATGAAATTTATTTTTTTAACAGTTTATTATTATAATCAAATTCTAGTCCCAAGGGGTAGAGAATGATACCCCAGGCCTCAGGTCCCTATGTTATTTTCTTTCTGTCCTGGACAATCCTCTCTATCTCTAAGCCATCACTAGAGTCCCTAGCCAAGTTGTCCTGTAAATGATTTAGCTCCCTAGGATACCTCCAGGGACTCTGCTGTCCTGAAAGTGTCCACAGCTGGTGAGGTTCCCTGCCCCTCCTCTACCACACTCACCAGGCACAGGCTAGCTCCTTCTCCTCCATAACCACAGCCTGAGACCATGGGTGGTCAGCACAGTTGTGCTTGGGGAACCTTGACAGTAGAAGTTCCTTAAATATTCTGCTTAGCTGTTGGATCTTCACACTTTCTGTGAGGCTGAGGCTGCCTAACCCAGTTCCCCCAGGGCTTGCTGTTTGCTGATGCAGAGCCCACCTGGAAGTGTTTACCCAGGCTAAATGTCTACCCTGAAGGTCAAGTTTTTCCTAAAGACCTTTCAGGTTCTCTTAGGAGGACAACTGCTTTACCCCAACTTTTTTTTTTTTTTTTTTTTTAATTTCTGCTGTTCTACATTTACTCTTGAGGTGATATTCTGCCTTTTTCTGTGGAGGAAATCTGTACACCCCCGACCTTTCCAGAACACTTTCCCCTAAGTATATTTTTCCATGGACTTATTAATTATTAATTAATTTATTAACAAGAATTTTTAATAAGAAAAACCAGTTTATTTCTGAAGGCATATCAATATTTTTCTGGACAGTTGGATTGCCATGTCAAAACATCTCTGCTTTGTGATATATGATTGTGATGGAATACTACTATGCTATAAGAAATGATGAGCTGGTTGATTTTAGAAAAACATGGAAAGACTTGGACCTGTGAAAGAAAATGCTATCTACTTCCAGACAAAAAATTGTCAAATAGAAATATATTTAGGACAGTCTTATCTATCTATGTGTGTATGTGTGTATATGGATGTATATAGATATATATGTATATTTGTATACATTGATGTTTAATTGTAGCCTTCTTTAAAGCAGGATGAGGAGAGAGGGGGAAAAAAACTATAAAGTACATAGCAGAAAACAGAAGAAAGCACAAAAAAGCTAGGTAACTGAAAATAATATATAATATTTATTATAGTTTTTTAAGTAAACAGTTTGAAATGGAAATTTATTGTTTTATATTGAATCCTCTATGTTCTGTTGGAACATTTTTTTCTTTCTTGTTTTGCATTTGAGTTTAAAATAAATTAAAACAAATTTTTTTTAAAAAGGAAAAAAATCATCTCTGCCAATATGCCTATTAGACTTCAAGGAAGTCCTATGTTTGTTTGAAATGAGTGTACTGTCTGTTCTAGGGTGGAAACTAGTCCCTCTACATCAGTGTGAAAGGATCAAGAGAAAATAGTGTTCTAGTGAGATGTGGTTGAGGAGAGTCATGAGGGATAGAAGGTCACAAATGCTATCTCACCTCCATTATCCAAGAAACTGAGAACGGTTACCACTGCACAGTTTACTGCCCACGTTCAGCTTATGCAATAATTCCTACCCAGCAGGAACCTTATTTATTAACACAATTCTGCTCTACAAGCAGTTCCTCTTTCTTAGCCCATAAATCACATTATTTTAAAGGTATTTATAATCCCTTAAAGAAAAGAACTTTTGCAATCACTTTTCCCCCAGACTTTCCAGCAGGTTTTCATAATGACCCTAAAAACATGGTGTGAATGCTCATTTATGCAAATAAGCCAAAGTCCTGAGCTTCAGTGAAACAAAACAATAATATAAATTAATGGCAGGTTAAAAAATTTCAGTTATTGTACTGCTACATCTTCATCTGGATATACTGAGCAGTTAAGGAAATTTGTACAAGACCAGGTCCTTTGCCTCACTGATTTTATCAATGGTGATAATAGAAAGTGTTATACCATTTATTTGCATAGCATGCACACTGCCCTAGAGAGATTATAGTTAATCTTCTGAAACAAATAAAAACTTATCTAAAAGATAAGAAAAGCAAATTATTCTCCAAAATACCTGGCAAACGTTGGCCAACCAGCGTCCAAATCATAACCTCTGGATGCCAGATCAAACTGGACCTCCGTGAGCTCATACAGTTGGCCAACAATGTCGGAGCTCATTTTGGGTTTCAGAAATGGGCTTCTTGCATAATACCAATCACTGAGGGGAAGATGGAAAAGTATAGATCAAGACACAGAATCAATGAACTCTTTGAGTCCATTTTCCCCATGGGTCACATGGGCACACTACCAAGGCGATTATCATCAATTAAAAAGTCAAGTTGCCAAATAAGTCTGCATATTAATATGGAAAACAAAGGTGTATACCATAGTAGAAAGGAACCAATGGTACCAGGAATATTTGGGTTCAACTTCCTCCTTTGATACATCCTGGCTGTGGGACCCTAAGCAAGTTACTGAAACTCTGACTGTTCTAGGCAGCTTTCTAAGACTTTAAATTTCAGAAAAGGCACTACTTGCATTAGTAGATGGAGTTTCCTCACCTGGGAGTTTCATATGTCAAGGAAATCAAAGATCCAGACCCTATTCCTACCTGTATTCATCAAAAAAAAAGGTATACTGAAATACAGATTACCTTTTAGCCAAGAAATATGCAAGTATCACCATTACACATTTATAAAACTTTTCATAAAAAGGTTCCTTTCTTTAAAAGAAAAAAAAGAACTATACTTTTCTCCTCTCCAAATCAAAATGAATCAGCTTGTTGCTGATTAGACCAGTCTAAGAACATGGATACCAAATATTTAGTTGAAATGAAATATTATTTGTACTTTAAACTGTCAATCAATTAGCAATGAACCAGTACTAAAAACTCACAAGGTTTTATTCTACCCATTGACTTCAATTTCAACTAGAGCCCCATTTTGGTGGCCATTTAGGCAAACGTGATTCTGGTTTTTCAAAGCCTTTGCTGACTGGTTCTCAGTCTCTGGCAGTTACCCTGAAACTGGAAATGCTTTAGGTACAGGCCAGGTAACAGTAAATAGCCAATAGTCCATGTGCCAATAACCCATTTATTAAGTGCCTACTATGTGCCAGAGGCAGTTAAGTGGCCAGATGGATATGGCACTAGGCCTGGAATCAGGAAGGAAGATCCAGCTCAAACTTACCAGCTTCAGACACTCACCAGCTGGGTGAATCATTTGACATCCATTGGCCTAGGAGGCAGAGGGATAGTTCAGTGGACAGAGTGCTGGGCCTGAACTCAAATCAGGCCTCAGACACTCAGACTGGGCAAGTCATTCAAGCCCTGCCTGTATAAAAAACTGGAGAAGGAAACGGCAAACCAGGCTGGCATCTTTGCCAAGATGGACACAATGGGTTGTGAACACATGGCCAAATAACTAAATGGCAACAGCTAAATGTCTGGCATTGTGCTATGTGCTACAGAGAGAAATACCAAAAAAAAAAAAAAAGTCCAAAATGGGTGTCGATGCACAAAGGCAGGTTGTGAAGCTTGGCAAGAGCTTCTGGCTCTGGGACAAGGAAGCATTGGCTGGAGAACTAGATCAAAATGGGGGTAGGTTCTCACCTCAATCCTCACTCTTCATCTGTGCCAAACTCATCCTACAGATTAGCCCTTGTCACAAATTTCCCCATCAATTTCGACCTTTATGGAAATGTTTTACATTAACTTCACATGTGGTTTCTTAATTGTGGGTGGGGATAAGGAAGAGAATCTAGAACTTAAAAATTTTAAAAACAAATGTCAATTTTTTTTTGTTTTGCATGTAACTAAGGAAAAATATTAAATGGATGAAAAAAATAAATTTTGACCTTTAATTCAGAAGTTAGGCTTCTGTGAGGGATTTTCATTGGATTGCGTAGGCAATTGAAGGCCAGTATCTGGAGTATGGTTCTTGGCCATTCTTCCTCTCTCTTCTTCTATTTTTTTTCTTATGTATTCCTTTTTTTTCCTTCTTTCTTTTCCCCACCTGTGATATCCAGGGAATGCTCACAGACACTGCGTATCCATGTCTTTTGACACTTATGGCTATGGACATTATTCTACTCTGGTCTATATTATTTTTATTTTTGTTGTTCAGTCTTTTCAGTCCCATCTGGTTCTTCATGACCCCATCTAGGGTTTTCTTGGCAGAGATATTGCAACAGTTTGCCATTTCCTTTTGCAGCTCATTTCACAGATGAGGAAACTGAGGCAGACAGGGTAAAATGATTTACCTAGTGTCACACAGTTAGTATGTGTCCGAGACCAGATTTGAATTCAGGAAGAGGATTCTTCCTATCTCTAGGCCTGGCATTTGACCCACTGTGCCATCTAGCTACTTTTTTTAAAAAAAATTATATTTATTTACACATACATTTATAATCTGTCCCTCCCAATCCTGCTGTCCCCATCATTGAACAATAACAAAGAACACTCATCATAAACATGCACAGTCCAGCAAAACAAATACCCAGGTTAGTTGTAGCCCAAAATGCATGATTTTCTCTGCCTTTTAAAGCTGATCATCTCTCTGGCAAGAGGTGAGTAGCCCATTTCATCTTCTGTCCTCTGGAGCCATGGTTTATCATTGCATTGACCACAGTTCTAAAGACATTCTGGTTTTCTCAGGAGCAGTTAGGTGGTATAGTGGTCAGAACACCAGCTCCTGGAGTCAAGTTCAGATCCAGCCTCAGACACTTAAAACTTACCAGCTGTGTGATTCTGGAAAAGCCACTTACCACAGCTGCCTCACAAAAACAATAAATAAAAAGTTAATCTCTATAACATTGTTTTTATTACATAAATTTTCTCCTATTTTGTTCATTTCCCTCTGCATCATTTCATAGAGGTCAAAGTTTCCTCTGAAACTGAAAATTTCATCATTATAGATGGCACAATAATGTCACTACACTCACATATTATAATTAATTAACCATTACATTTATAAAACAAGCTGTTTGTTAAGCACTGGCTCCAAAGGTGAATTGTGGAGAAAATAATTCAACTTTCTTCAAGATAATACTGGAACAAATGCTAACATTACTTGCTGATAGCATGATCTTACACTTCTCCACTTACCTGGTCACTTTGGTATTCATGAGACATTGCTGCAAGGTGTCTGCCAGTCTCTGATGCACTAGAGAATAGCGTATGAAAGCCCTGCCCTTCCCGAGAGATGTTCGCAGCTGCAGGAGCAAAAATATAAAGAAAGGAACAGTCTTTTAGATTCCAAACAACCTAGCCTTGTAGATGCCCTTCAAAAAGAGCTTCAGGAAAAAGTTTGCAAATATATCATTGGTTTTAAGCAACCCTTGGACAAAAGGCATTTAACAGTCACCTCCACCATTCCATGACAATCTAACCAAAAAGAAATAGAAAAAAGAAGCATGAATTAATTCAATTTCTCTTGGGCCTCCCGGTTTCATATTCATTTACAAAAATAGCAAAACTTATCAAGGGGGATAAGTTCTTCTCCAACACTTCCATGAAAAGGCTCCCTTTGGAGCCTATTCTTCCTCCTTTGGTTTCATTAAGTCAAAGTTTTTGAGGTTTGAGGGTTCAGGCCCAGGTATGGAGCTCGCTTTCTGTACAGGATTCCAATAATTCAAACTATTTTAGGCCATGTGTCAGTAACAGGATAGCCTAGTGGAAAACACGTGCTTCTGTGCTGATCCCACAGAGAGGACCAGAATGGAAAGTTATCTCCCTCAATGGTTTTCTTGACTGAGTTGTTAGATCTAAAATCTGTAAATACTTTGGGACACAAAAGTCGATTCTTGCCATTTGTGCTTGATAAACTCTAGATAGAAAGTTGATAAGACTTAAACTACTTTGATGTGTAAACTCACTTATCAAAACACAATCTCAAAGCAGATCTGCCTGAGTGATTTTATAGAATGCTGGATGGGGCCGGGGTGAGGAGGACGTGATATAGTGCCAGTACTTCATCTTATGCCATTCCAAAGATTAATTACCCTTCATTATGTTGCATAACTCTGACAGCCGGGAGCATGAGCCTTCTAGGCTAAAGGGAAGAGCCACTGATGACACTTGAGACAAACCTGTCCCTATATTTCCCTAATCTGATTCATTCACTCAAAGACCCGATGCAAAATGGTGGAAATCCATCAATCAATTGACAAATATCAATAAAGTGCTGACTATGTGCTGGCACCAGAAAAGGCATTACAAATAACAAATACAAAAATGAGATTGTCCTTACCCTGGAAGAAAGGAAGCTTTCTGGTAATACCATGTTTAATCTGATTTCTGGCTCACATATGAAGGGAAAGCTGCAGGCCTAGCCCACCCCTAAAGTCAGATACATTTACAATTGCTATCTTGTTGATCCATCCTTTCAGGCACATCTGACTCTTCGTGAACCCATTTGAGGGTTTCTTGGCAAAGATACTGGAGTGGTTGGCCATTTCCTTCTCCAGCTCATTTTATGGATGAGGAAACTGAGGCAGGCAGAGTTAAGTGACTTGTCCAGGGTCGACTTGTCCAGGGTCACACAGCCAGTCAGATTCAAACTCAGGAAGATGGAGTCTTCCTGACCCCAGCCCTGGCACTCTATCCACTGTGCTACCCTGCTACCCCCAAATCTCTACCAGGAAAAATGCTCAGCAAAAAGAGTTGTTTTGAAGTAAAAGATATCATAAGCAAATATTATTAAATTAATAAATATTACCACAACAGTACAGAACATCAATCAGGGAAAGGTAAAGGATACTGGTTGAGCCTCAAGTATTGCTATTTAATGACTCGCACAGTCGCTCCATTTCTTTGGTAAGGCACTTAGTCAAGTTCCTCAATAAGTGACTCTTTTAAAAGTGTGAAATCATGGGAAACTACAGAGGCGGCAACACGTTTCCTCTCACTGACTAGATGCTGCCCCAAGGAAAACAGAGTTAGGTTAGACAGGCAGCTGCGTGAAATTCTCACTGGTTTAGCAGAAACATGATCATGACGGTGCCAGCAATAATCTTGGTTCTGTCCAAATGCAACCCTTTAAGCCCAGCCAGGACAAGTTTCATTTTACAGATAAAAAACTGAGGTTCAGAATTGAGGGGACCAGATGTGAGCAAACAGGAGGGCAATCCGGACTCCTTGCCCAAGAAGTCAGAATGACAATACACTTGGGCATTTTAACATGAAGGACTCTAAGTCAGTAGTGTCTGACTCTTTAGGACCCCATCTGGGGAATTTCTTGGCAAGGAAACTGAAATGGTTTGCATTTCCTTCTCCAACTTCTTTGACAGATGAGGAAACTGAGACAAGCAAGTTTAAGTGACTTGCCCAAGCTCACACAACTACTAAGTGTCAGAGGCCAGACGAACTCAGGAAGATAAGTTTTCTCAATTCCAGGCTCCATGATCTATTCACTGTGTCACCAAGCTGCCTAAAATTATTGACATATTACATGAACTAATAACTTATAAAAGAACTACATATTTACTTTAAAAAATAAAGATTTTTTTTTAAAAGCCAATACTGGAGAAAAAATAGTTTTCTGTGTAACTTCTTGGGTAATTAAAGGTCTACAGATTTATATGCCACAGGACTGCAAGCAGAAAGAAATCTTAGGAATTATCTTATCAGAAATGGGCAAAGTTTTTTTCTCTGAGTCCCATTTTCTTTATCAGCAAAATAAACTCTAATGTGTCCTAAAGTGTCTTTAGGCTCTCTAAGATTTTGTCAAACTCTCCCTCCTATGAAACCCCTTCATTTGGCAGCTGGAAAAGCTACGCCCAGAAAAATTGAGGTGACTGTTCACAGTTACACAGCCAGTCAGTTATTTTTTAACTACCCACTATGTGCCAGGTGCTATGCTATATACTGGAAATACAAAAAGGGACAAAACAAAGTCCCTGCCCTCCAGGAGCTTACAATCTAACAGGAAAGATAAGCAAATCAGTGCTTATAAACAAGCTATGTGCTAGATAAATTAGGAAATGATTAAGAGAGGGCAGGCACTGGAATTAAAAGGGCTTGGAGAAGGCATTTTGTAGAAGATGAAGTCTTAGTTATGATTTGGAGGATGCCAGGGAAGGCGGTAGGCATTAGCACACAAGTAATAGCAACAGAACTGGAACATCCAACAACTGAGGAGATAGTGAGAAAAGTGTTCTCTCTGCATTCAAAAGAGCCCTGAGTTCAAAGAGCAACTGGGACCCTCAAAGAGCCCTAGCTTCTTCATCTGTAAAGTGGGTTAGCAATACCTGTACCTCACAGGATTATTATGAGGGTCAAATGAGGTAATAGATGCAGAACACGTTGCAAACTTTTAAAGCCCTATATAAAAGGCAGTCATTATTGTTATTGTTATTATTATCATTTATTCCCAGACTGATTCAAAATCCATTAGAATATATTACTTTATACTCCCTTAGTTTATAAAGATTTTTAGATACCATATTCAAAAAATATTTTAATTATATTAAATGTAGTTATATAGTAATATCTATAATATGCATTTATTAAAGAAAGAACAAAATAATAAACAAGAAAACAATTCACCCAAAACAGCAGATTCCCTTCTAAACCAGGCAAACTTATTCCTCCAACGAAGGTCAATAATGCTTCGGAAGCAACCCAATATGCCTGTGCAAGGCAGTCTGCCCAAGCCCGGCAAAGCCCACTGTACCCTGCTTATTATGGGCTTCATGTAGCTGGAGAAATCACAAGATGGACAGAGAATGTCACAATCATATATACACCTTATGCCTTCACTGCACTAGGTAGAGATTGTTAAGGTTAATAAAAGGTATTCAAGAAGCATACTCAGCCAAGTAGTTTCAATTATTCCAAACCATTCTTTCCAGCCTAAGTCATCAGAGTGTACTTTCCTAACAGGTGTTAGAATCTGCATGGATACTTCTGGCTATAACAAATGCCAAAAAGGGGAATATATTTAAATGGAAAATACATTTCCCTTTCACCAATCTATTCAGTGACCAGCCAATAAGTTCTTTCTAATGCCAACATTATAAAATCCAGAGTATTATTTGCAAAAAAGCATGGGAATTAGGGCTGAAGAAGCTGGCATCTTTTTGTGAACTGTCCATCTTTACTAGCAATGGGGATTAGGAGGGTAGCTCTTTCCAAACTATATCTGCCTCAGATCTGAAGCCAAGAATGTCTGAATTGCTCATGATGCAGAAGATGAGGAGGGAAGGATAATGTAGGGGAAAGGACAGTCAAATATTCCATCCAGATTCCTGAAGCAATCATGTAACTCTCTGCCTTGCAAGGCTTAACTAACTTATGGAGTGAGATCTTTTAACCATGTCCCTTCAGTAATCCCTGCAGTGACCTCAAAGAGCCTCCAAACAGTTTCTAAGAGTGAGAACAGGGGCAGGCCCTGGGGGTGACATTTTGGGGGTCTGTAACTGGGGGAAAATCTCTTGCTCTGAATTGTAGGTTATTTAAATATGCTATATTATAAGATACTTATCACCCTTCATCAATGCAAACAAACAGCCCTGTCGGGTCTGATTATAGATCTTTGCACTGACGATCAGATTTTGTGTGTGGTCAACCAAAGTATTTATGTGCTTCCTTTGAACATCACAGAAACCCAACCAGAAGTCATTTTTTTTAAACAAGGAAAAATGAAACTCTAGATCTGGTGCCTCTAAATATGAGTCAAAGTGGTGCACACCCATTTGTTCCCAAAGGAAGTTATCTTTACTTCTGGACAAAGCTTTGTACCATAGCACAACTTTGGCTATGCTGGTCCTGTTCCCAGATGCCTCAGTTAATGCAAAGAGAAATGTACTAAGGCTAGTGCCTGTATTGCAACTTGCTGGTCAGCACTCTGGAAAGTCAATCAATCAGCGGCTACTTCTTACAAAATTCTAACAGAGCACACTACAACACAATAATAATGTGAATAGCACATATTGGAAGGCAGTAGAAGATGTGCTCTGCCCTAAAGTAACTCCCAATCTGACCTAGGGAGGCTTGATGCCCTAAAAATTCATATGCAAAGTCAAATGGTATTGTTTATTTCAAATCCATGCTGCCCAGAAAAACATCTTATGAAAGGAATCTAAGCAATATCTAATATAAGAAACACTTCCTGGATCTTTTTTCTCCAACCTGTGTCTTAGTCTGTTTAAGATTTAAGACATTTCTCTACATGGTAAACTTAGTCAAGCTTTTCTTTTTTCCTGAATTCAAAATAAGTATTAACAAACAAAATAAATCTAACTGCTTTGCCCTTTTTCAGGAGAGGAAAAATAAAGTTTCTTTCTTTTCTTTTCTTTTCTTTTTTTTTAAATTCTTGTAGCATAAGTTGATTGAAAAGCCAAGATTGACTAGCTATAGATCTTCTTCCTAACGGCTCTCCAGCTCTATCAATGACTGGGTCACATGTCCTTGACTAATCAATTCTACTTACCTCTGAAATGGACTTGACGAAGCGAATCCCGTCATTGGCCCCTTTCACCTTAGCCAAACAGTCACAGAAGTAATCCCAGTAGTCCTTCCTGTTCCCTAGAAGAGTGGCCTTCTCCTTTTGGTCAAACTTTGTTGGAAAAAGAAGATAATATCCAAACTCAGATTTTCACTATGATGTTCCAAGGCTAACACATGTAAAGATAAATCTCCTCCCTCGCCAAGAAAATCTTCATGAATATTAACTACATCTGTTCCATCAAAATTTTTATTAACTTGTGAATATTTTAATATGAAAGAAAAAAGTCTGAAGATTGCATTCAATGCATTTACTCAAAGTATACCCTGGTTCAAGTAAGTGAATATAAGACTTTGGTACTAAGTATTCAAAACATATTAATTTGTTCTTAGACTCTGCTATTTCTAACATACATGCTCATGCACACTCTCTCACAGACCATAAAAATATGTTCTTAACTTCAAGTCACTTCAAGTCTAAAACCTGAAATAGATTTGATTAAAAGGAAATAACCAAGCATATTTTCACAATGAAAAAGCTTGATATCAACTGAAAAGGCACAGAAAAGTATTTACTTAAACATGTTGGTTGGTAAATTCTCCAATTTGCTCTATAAGCACATATTTTTCTGGAAACTCTATTGGAACAGAACTCCAAAAGATACATGATAATAATTATAGTTTATGTTTATAGTTTATATGGCACTTTTTTGGACATGACCTCATTTGATCTTTCTTTCTTGATAAAGTTTTGTATTTCAACTATGAAAAATCTGAATACATTTTCAAACTCCAATTGATTAAAATCCCTAAAAATGTCTTTGTGTTTAAACACTTGCTAAAGCCACCCAAGATCTTCCAAAGTACATACTAAATTTCCACTCAAGACCCTTTTGCACCCAAGAAACTTTTATGCAACCTCTGGTATATAAGTATATAAAATAGGTACACAAATCAATCAAATATTTACTGATAACAAATCATAAAGATATTTATTTTAAAACAATTCTTTGGTACACAAGCCTGAGCATGTCATATGAAGATAATGGGTCCAAGAATGTGGCTCCAGTGAACTTTCATAAATCTTCAGGAATCCTTAGGTAGGGGAAGCAGCCAGGAAGGCAACTCTGACCATGCATTACTGACCTGTAGAAGATATTCGAGCTTGTAGGAAAATTTGTGTAGGTTGGTGCTATCATCTGTAATGGGCTCCCCAACATCCTTAAACTCCTTGCTCAGTTCTACCACAGCATCTTTAAGACAACAAACCAGAACAGGTGATCTGAGGGAGGCTGATGGAAGACTAAAGACAGTCACCAACAATTATTGTAAAACCAATTGAAAAGATGCAGCAATAAAAGGAAATAGAAGCTTTGGGCCAGATTTTGCATAGTCATAGTGCTTCTCTGTCCCCCTTAGTACAGCATGGCAAAGTGGATAGAACCCCAGTCTTGGGAGTCAAGAGTCATTGTAGTTGTTTGATCATTTTAGTGATGGTGACTCTTCATGACCTCATTTGGATTTTGTTTTTGTTTTTCCTTGCAGAGATACTAGAGCAGTTTGTTATTAACTTCTCCAGCTCATTTTATAGATGAGAAAACTGAGGCAAACAGGATGAAGTGCTTTGCCCAAGGTCCCACAGCTAACAAGTGTCTGAGGCTGGATTTGAACTCAGGAAGAGGAATTTCCTGATTCCAAGCCCAGCTTGGGCTTCTTATAACTTTTTCCACTCAAGACCCTTTTTCACCCAAGAAACTTTTATGCAACCTCTGGCATATAGGTATATATAAAATAGGTACACAAATCAATCAAACATTTACTGATAATAAATCATAAAGATACTTATTTTAAAACAATTATTTGATATACATACAATTTTACCATTTATGAAAGACAAAAGCAAATTTGCATACTAATGAGATGAAGGCACTTATTTATTTTTATGTAAAGAATTAAATCTTGATAGAATATTTGATACTTTTTACCATTGCCAATTTTTTTTGGTGACTTTTCCACATTGTTACCCTACCTCAGGTAGAGTCATGACCCACAGTTTAAGAAGCTTTGCACTACACCACATCATTGCCTTCAGGAAAGCAAGAAATCTGGGTTGAAATAACACCATGGGCACTTACAAGCTGTATTGAGAACAAGTCACTTATTTTTTGAGATACCTTTTCTTTGAGATACCTTTGGGCAAAATGGCATCCCATCCACCTTATAGCACGGTTGTGAGCTAAGCAGGTTGCAAACCTCAATGTGTAATAGAAATGTAAATGTTATCATTAAAACTCAAGTTCTCCCTCCTATCTCTGTAACAGTTGACACAGAAGCTACTGTTATTTTCATTGTTGCCTTTCTATAAATACTCACCATGAGTGCTAAAATGTGAGATGACCAAATGACGCATTTAAAAAACCTCATAAGATGAGGTTTCTATTTTCTCTGACCTCTCTTACCTCTGCTTAGCCAAAACCAAAATGATCAAAATCAGAGATGAGAACCGGCTTATCTTCTACTTGAGGTTGTTGTAACATTACAACAATGTGGGATGTTTATATCACACTTTAAAACTGCTTTCATTTATACTATTCACTGATTGTCTACTACAGATAGAGAACTGAGTCAGAAGCAAATTGGTCTTTGCTTTTAGGAAATATTATTTTATTTTTTTCTGCTTCATAGGAGTTAGGATTGAAATTTTTTAATTTTGTTTAATTTTTACAGCTATTTTTATTTATTTTTGTTTTAATTTTTAATTTTTTGCTTTTTGCTGAGGCAATTGGGGTTGTGACTTGCCCAGGGTCACACAGCTAGGGAATGTTAAGTGTCTGAGACCAAATTTGAACTCAGGTCCTCCTGACTTCAGGGCTGGTGCTCTTTCCACTGCGCCACCTAGCTGTCCCTTTACAGATATTTAAAAAAAAATCAAATGGAGGCAATAATTCATGTGTCCCAGATGCAACATGAAATGCATGAATAAATCTTACAAAAGTTCTTTCCAGGTTATATTTTCCACTGTACATTGGTCTCCGACTTTTGGAACCCACCTGTGGCTTTAGTTGTTTAGATGTGGGCTTCCTCATTTGTAAATATCACAACAGAGCTTCTGACCAGTAGGGAATGGTCACCTCAAACTCCAATAATACAAAAGAAACCAGCCACATAAGATCACATTGCAAAGAAAGTGGAGAAGAATAAAAGATGACTGAGCATTTTACTGCCAGCTCAGGTGACATGTCTGTCTATAAACCCAGCAGGCAAGAAAACTTCCAAATTCTTCTTGGAAATTAATCATGCAGAATAAATTAGAGTCCTACTCTCTGGGGCAAATACAGAAATGTAAATATGCTTTTTATTTCCAGTTCTATGCAAAGCCACATTGCAATTGCCTAGAACTGCATCTGTCTTTGTGGTCTATAAAGGCCACCAATCAGAAAAAGACTACAGAGGAAAAAATTAAGAAAAAAAAACCAAAACCTATAGGGGAGACTCCCTGATGGGTGGAAATATGGCTGAAAAGGAAAGACAAGGAAAAAGATGGCACTTTCAGAAGAGGAATGGCTTAGGTCCACCTTGTATTCATATAGTCGGTATTAGTTTAGCATTTACTCTGGGCCAGGAACTGTGCTAAGTCCTGGGGACTCACAAAGGACAAAAAAAGAACCAAGACTCAAAAAAGCAGACTTTCAGATAAGGGAACAAATCATGCAAAGGAGAAGGAATACAAGAAGCAGAAAGTTATTTGAAAGGGAAAGACACTAGGTTAGGAGGGTTGGAAAAAGTCTCCTGGAAAAGATGGAGTTAGAGCTAGCACTGGAGAACATTGGGGAAACTGAGGCAGGGATAAGGAGGAAGACATGGGTGGAAGCTGGTACAAGGGCACAAAGACAGGAGAAGATGAAGGAAGAGCAAGCAGTCCTATGTGGGTGTATAAAATCTAGATAAAATCTAGAAAGCTGGGGCGGGCCTAGGAAAGAACCCTGAATGCCAAATAGAGGACTTTATGTTTGAACCTAAAGGCAATGGGGTCCCAGGCAGTTACTGAGTCATAGCCATAATTTGGGAAACTTACTTTGACAGCTGCATGTAGGATGGATTATAGTGGAAAGAGACCAGCCATGGACCCAATTATAAGCTACTGAAGGAGATAGGGTGAGAGAAAAATTTGGAACACAAGATTTTGCAAAGGTGGATGTTGAAAACTATCTTTGCAAGTATTTTGAAAAATATAGTTATTATTATTTTTAAAAATAAATTTTAAGGGGCAGCTAGGTGGCACAGTGGATAGAGCACCAGCCCTGAAGTCAGGAGGACCTGAGTTCAAATCTGGTCTCAGACACTTAACATACCCTAGTGTCTCCTAGACACTTAACATTTAGCTGTGTGACCCTGGGCAAGTCACTTAACCTCAATTGCCCCAGCAAAAAAATAAATAAATAAATAAATTTTAAAAAAGAAAGATAGCAAGGTGACAAACTTGGGCAATGGAGAAGATGGCACTTTCACCAGTAATAGCCATGTTCAGAAGAGGGGAAGAGGAGGGACAAGAGAAGGAGAATGTCAAAGGTTTTAGATATTTGAGTTTGCAATGTCTAGTTCTAGCAATTGATGATGTGAAACTGGAGCTCATGAAAGTGACTAGAGCTGGAAATACAGAATGGAATCCTAGACATAGAGATGATAACTAAACCCATGAGAGCTGAGGAAATCATCAAATGGAATAGCATAAAAAAAGGGTTTCTTAACTTTTTTTTTTTTTGCATTATAGACATCCTTGTCAGACATATGAAGTTTATGGATCCCTTCTCAGAATAATATTTTTAAATGCATAAACCAAAACATATAAGATTATAAAGGAATCAATCATATTGAAGTAGAGCTATGGAAATTTTTTAAAATTATTTTTGGGGGTAATTCAAGCATTCAGGTAATTTTATTAGCTTTTTCTTTTTTATAATAAAAGCTTTTTATTTTTCAAAATACATGCAAAGATAATTTTCAACATTCATGCTCTCAAAACTTTATGTTCTAAATTTTGCTCCCTTCCTCCTTATCTCTCCCCTTCCCTAGACAGCAAGTAATCCAATATAGGTTAAAAATGTGCAATTCTTCTAAATATATTGTGGAAATATTTTTAAAAACAAATTCATGGAACCCAGGTTAAGAATTCCTAGTATAAAGGGGAACATGAAGAGGGTTCAGGACTGAGACTGCCAGGGCGGGAATCTAAATCATGTTTAATAAACATGACTTGGATAAAGAACCTGCAAGATGCATTGAGAAAAACTGATGATATAGGTAGAAGGAGAACCAGAATAGTATCAGGAAAATCTGCAAAAGAAAGAGAATCCAAGAAAAGATAACATATAGTGTCAAAGGCTGCAAAGTGGGCAAGAAGGATGAGGATTAAGAAAAGGTCATTAGATTTGGCAACTAAGAGATCACTGTTAACTTTTAGGATGATACTTTCAGTTGAACAATAAGGTTGGAAACCAGACAGCAGAAGGTTTAGGTGAAAATGACAGTATGGGAAATGCACACATCTACCGGGATAGTTTTTTTTTTTTTTTTAAACAAACAAACTGAAAATAGAAAGAGATGGAAATAACCAAGGTCATGGTAAACAGAGTCAGTGATCATAAGGGATAGGTAAAAGTAAGAAAAAAGACTGATCAAATAAAGGAATTCATGAAAAATATGGAAATGGATATATAAAATCCATATACATAACACATATATGTATATAAAAGATATAAAAATATGGAATCCATATGAATTCATGAAAAATATGGAAGTGAATATATAAAATCCATATATATGTGCATATATAAAATACATTAAAATATGGGATCCAAAGCAAGACTAAAAGGACATAATCTTCTTTGTATCTATCTAGCTGAAATGGCATGGAGGTATAAGTTATTTGTGGAATTGGGAAGTTGGAATATTGGAGAGAGCATCAATATGTATACTGAAGTCCCTTTGGATGAGGGCAGGAGTTAGGGTGGAGGGAGACTTTGAGATAGAACCTAAACTCAAGAGAGTGTCCTGCTCTTTGATAGATATTGCCCCCTGGGATTGGAATTAAGTGATAAATATAGATGGCAGGAACTTCAAAGAAGGAGAGGCTGCTGAATAATGGTGGAAGAGGGAGAACCTGGAAGTGGCAGTGGGGACAGGAATATTCCAAC
>JAJPUD010001207.1:131824-152486 GCA_023553655.1 Myrmecobius fasciatus | reverse complement strand
CAGAGACAGAGAGAAAGAGAGTAAAAAGAGACAGAGAGAAAGACAGAGAAAGAGGAGAGATAGAAAGACAGAGGGAGAGAGGAGAGACAAAGAGACAGAGAGACAGACAGACAGAGAGACAGAGATAGAGAAAGAGAGGAGAGAGAGAGAGACAGAGGGAAGGAGGGAGGAAGGAATGGAAGAGGTGAGGGGAAGAAGGGAAGGAGGGAGGGAGGGAGGCAAAAAGAGAGAGAGGGAAGGAGGAAGGTGTGTGTGTGTGGGGGGGAAGGGAAGCACCAGCCAACAGAAGGGGAACCAGGGTTCAGTCAGTGCCAGAATAGGAAGTGAGTGACAAAGGAAGATATGGAAGTTGAAAGGAAGTTTGCTAATTATAGAACACATACTTCAGAAGGCCTTAATTTTGATACAGAAGTTTCCTCACAGCAACCCTATGACAGAGGTAATTCCAGTATTATTCCCATTTTACAGATGAGGGAACTAAGGCTTGGTACAAAGGGTCCCACAGTTAATAAGTATCAGGGGAGAAAGTTGATGCCAAATGTTCCAACTCTGAATCCAGCCTGAGCTCCGCTAATACTTCACTGCCTCCCAAAACATTCAGGTATCCTGCCTCTCTTGCTCAGAGAGTGGCAGGAAGTTTCCTTAGAAAATCAGCTCGTCCAATCTAGTGCATAAGAGCCTACATAATATATAATGTGTAGATATACACATATATATAAAATGCATATTTGTATGTATGTGTATATATAGATATATAGATATACATACATATATATAAAAGATACATGCATGTATATACAATAAGCCAAAATTTAACTCATATAGTTTATTTGGACAGTTCCAAAAGACTGAAATAGGATGAAAGCAGGATTTTCACTTTTGTTTACAATTTGATTTTGAAATCCGAGAAGCCCTTGGTAAGCTGGGAGCTTCTTTACAGAACGCCTGAAACCTGAGCTGAAACGTCCAGCCCGAAGTGGCCAACTTCGCCCGGAGCAGAGGTCCCGGGGCAATTTTCGGAGCAGCCACGGAAGCGCCGCCCCCTGGCCACCCCAATCACGTCCAGCCCCCAAAGCTGCAGCCCCAGCTCTCACCCTGCAAATCTCGGATGATCCTCTGCAGCTGGCCTTCGGCACTGGAAGCCATGGTGAGCCACAGGTCCGGGGCTCCCCGAGGCAGCCGGAGGATCAGAGGTCCATTCTGGCCGGGAGCGCTGGCTGGATGGCGGCCGCTCTATTTCAGGGCATCTGAACACGGGGGGAGAAGGCAGCGGGTTAGCACACTCACAAAAATACAGCACGAGGAATCCCCCCGAAAGCACCGATCTGGGGCCGCGGGGCTCCTTCTCCCCTGGCCACCCACAGACCCGGATTTGCTTTTTGCCCCAGGACAGTCCCAAGTGATGAGCTGTTTTAAAGCCCACAAACTAGAGGAGCACAATAGCACGTGGCTTTCTTTGCTGGTTTCCTTTTACTCTTCCTCTTTCCAGGTGAACCAGAGTTTTCTGATCCTGTTTTGGGGCATGGGCTTTACCATGGAAGGAGCCCCAAGCCAAGCCGTCTTTTGGGACCTTCTGGCTCCTCCATGTCAGGAGGAACCCTGTTAACAGGAGGTCCCCACCAGATCTCTCCCTCCGGCCTCACATCCTTCCCCCATTTTCCTTCCGATTTATACAGACCAGAAAACTTCCTCCGGCCTCGGGAGCTGGCAGCCTGCGCGCATACAGGGCCCTGAGGGGATTCCTTAAGGGTCTGGACTGCTCCCACTCCACAGTCCTCCTTCAGGTCTCCAGCACAGAGCCCCAAGAGCCCCGGCCTGACTGTCCCGGCCCCGGCAAGCCGGCCTGCCCCCAGGCCCTTGGCAGGGCCACTAGGAAAGGACACCTCTCTATTTTAAGCTGCGTTACAGAATCTCTGCTGGTGACTACAGAGCTAAGGCCGCACTAATCACTATGGGCTAGCAGCTCCCCCACTTGTAGACTTACCAGTCAGGCAGGTAATGCAATCCCTCCCTCCCTCCCTCTCCTTGTCTCCCTCTGTGACTGTGTGTCTGGATTTCTCTTTCTGTATCTCTCTCTGTGTCTGTGTCTGTGTCTGTGTCTGTCTCTTTTCGTATCTCTCACTCTGCTTGTCTCTGTCTCTCTCTCCCTCTGTCCCTCTCCCTCCCTTCCCTTCTCTCCTTTCCTCTCTTCTCTGTCTCTCTGTCTGTCTCTCTGTCTCTCTCTGTCTCTGTCTCTCTGTCTCTCTCTCTCCTGTCTCCCTCTGTCTCCTTCTGTCTCCCTCCCTCCCTATCTCTCCAGGGTTTTGTTTATACATCTTTGGCCATTCTTAGTTTCTTTAATGAAATTATTAACCTATTGGGTGTCATGGGCCCTTCTGGTAGTCCAGTGAAGCCCCTGGGCTCCTTCTTGGAATAATGTTTTTAAATGCATTAAATAAAGTGCAGAGAATTACAAAGGAAACCCATTATTCTGAAATACAATTACCAAAATTAAAAAAAAAAAAAGGTCACAGAAGCTAAGTTAAGATCTTGCTTTAAAATATCCACCACAAAGCAATATTATTTGTTGATATGACACATATGATCACCGGTACCTCATAAAAACAACTTCTTCGAACACTCACTCTACCCACTGTAAGAACCAGCATAATCTGGTCCATCCACACTTCTGAAAAAACAAAACACAGCAAAAAACCAACCAAACCAAAAAAAACTCCCACTTCTGAAAAAGCAAAAGACACAAAAACCCAACCAAACCAAAAAAACTCCCACTGCCTAACCAAGGCACAGGAGTGAAAAATATCTACATTCAATAAAAGCTTCAGACATCTACTGGCTTTATGATCCTGGGCTCACCACTTATCTTCTGTTTGCCTCAGTTTCCTCAACTGTAAAACAGGGATAATAGCACCTACCTAACAAGGCTGTGAGGATCTATTGAGATATCTGTAGAGAGCTTAGTACGGTGCCGGGTACAAAACAGGTTTTTAATAAATGATTATTCCCTTCCCTTTCCCCTTCTTTTCCTAGTTTGTCCCAAAGTATGTAATTTGGGAAACTATCTCACTGGGACCATTTTCTAATCTATGTTTATAACCACTTCCTCTTCCTACTCCCGCCATCACTTACTTTAGGAGTGAAAACAAAGTCTTGAAATTGACCCTTTCTGTTTTCTTCTCTCTTTTCCCCTCTCCTCCGCTTCTTTCTCTCTCCTTCCTTCTCTCCCTTTCCCTGTTCCTATCCTCCCCCATCCCCATCCTTTCTCTCCATCCTGCTCTCTTCCCCAACCTAGATGGGTCAAGGATACCACAGTGCTCCAAACGAAGACATCATGGGGCTATACCAGAACATGCGAGCTGACAGCCACCAGTAAAGACTAGAAATTCCTGGAAAATATGAACTTAGCTTAAAGTATCTAGAAATGAAAAAAAAAAAAAAAACTGCAGTAAACATTAAGTAGAAACTTAAAGCACTCAAACCAGAAATATGCAGCACTTCTGCCTTGTCCGGATCCAATCTCTTTAACTGAGGAACAACTTGGGGTTCTAGAGCCAGCAGCCTACAAGTTGGATGCATAATCAAAGAAACTAGAAGTACAAGAAGCTAGAGAGATGATGAAATAATTCTTTAGCACAAAGATTTCCACTACAAGAACATTTCCTTAAGAGCTGAAGTTCATGGGACTTATCAAACATCCATAAAAGGAGTGGTGCTGATCCAAGGAGAATCTCAGCCCTTACTTTGGATGCATAGGGTACTTTGGCCACCCCTTGATGGTTTCCTAAAACTGTATTCCCTGGAACTTCCTCTTATCAAGAGCTCCACAGTATCCCTGGACCAAAGCTCTGAAATCAGGATGCATACATCTAGAGCGGACACAGATGAGATCTCTGGTCTTCTTGTCTCCTCCACATCCCCTAGGGCTCCAACATTGGCTCTTAATTCAAAATGTACCCCTCATGGCTTTCATAACCAGTTCTTGAACTTAAATAAATGCCCATTTATGACCTTCAAAACAAAACAAAAAAAGTCTAGGAATCCACTCACACATCAAAGCTCTCCTACTTTAAAAATATTTATATAAGTATTCCTAATGGGAGGCTATGAATCACTGAGGTGACACACCCTGAAACATATTATTGACTCCTATTCCAATTCTGGTTTGCTCCATGTGAATTCTAGCCCTAAACTTTATCCTTCAACATGTCTAGGACCTATTACTTCATCTATGTGAATACACTGGACTGACATCCCTCTTCATGTTTAATGAACTATGGTGGCCAAGAAGCAATGTTTGCCTGGTGATCAAACCCCTCGGAAATTCTCTTCCACTTTGGTTAGAACAGCCCTGGAATGACAAAGTCTTTCATCAGACCAGAATTCAAAGGGATTCCAGTTACTTAAGACCAGCCCAAGCTTGCAATCTGATGATATAGTTAGGTTTCAAAAACCCAGCCAAGATGGTGGAGATCAGACAGGAGTCTCTGTAACCTCCTCTAACCTTCCCTCAAACCAACAACATATGAAGCCTCTAGACTAATTTTGAAGCAAAAAAATCCACAATATCTGGAGGACAACACGATTCTAGAAGAAGATAGTCTGGAAGAACTTCAAAACAGGTCTGTCTTAATTGGGCAGGGGGGTGGTCTGCCAAACCCAGACTGCAGCGCAGGGAGACCGGGGCAGGGAGCTGGAGCAGGGAGCTGGAACAGGAGTCGGAACAGGAGTGGGAGCGTTGTGCTTTTCACACACCTGGGAGTCTTCTGGGGGCCTCTTGGGCCAATCTGTCCTGATTGTGGGCAGGTGGTTTGGAGGGTCTGCCTTTTGTGGGGGGTAATTTGTGAACCACTGAACTCCTGATGAGCATCGGACCTAGCTGCCATTACACAGCACCCTAGGGTGATCAATCAATCAATCAGCAGGACTGATCAGCACCAGAAATAATTCAATCAGCAGAACTGCCCAGTACCTGAAATAATTCAATCAGCAGAACTGCCCCAGGGTGAACTAAAGCAGAACTGCCCAGCACCTGACATAATTCAATCAGCAGAACTGCCCAGTTCCTGAAATAACTCAATCAGCAGAACTGCCCCAGGGCAAATTAAAGCAGCTGTCCCACCTTTGCCTTAAACAGACCTCACACATTTAAAAAAAAAATGAATAAAAAAACCAAAAAGAGCTCTCACCATAGACAACTTTTATGGACAGAGGGAAGAACAGACCTCAAATCCTGAGGCCCCTAAAGGTAAAGCAACTCCAGAAAAAGCCCCAAAGAGAGACATAAACTGGTCTCCATGTCACAAGGCTTTCTTTGAAGATTGCATAAAAAAATCTTAAAAGAGAGTTAGAAGAAACATGGGGAAATGAAATAAGATCACTGCAAAATAAAATAGAAAAAATGGAAAAAGAATGCAATGAACAAAAAAATGTAATTGGTCAATTGCAAAAGGAACTAAAAACAGTAACTGAAGAAAATAAGACATTAAAAATTAGAATCGAACAACTGGAAATGAATGACTCATCAAGACTTCAAGAATCAGTCAAACAAAAACAAAAAAATGAAAAGATAGAGAAAAACATGAAATATCTCCTAGGAAAAACAACTGACCTGGAAAATAGATCTAGGAGAGACAATCTAAGGATTATAGGGCTTCCTGAAAGCCATGATGAAAAAAAGAACCTAGACACTATCTTCCAGGAAATCATAAAAGAAAACTGCCCTGATATTTTAGACCCAGAAGGCAAAATACTCCTTGAAACAATCCACCGATCACCTCCTGAAAGAAACCCAAAAATTAAGTCCCCCAGAAATATCGTGGCTAAATTCCAGAACTATCATACCAAGGAAAACATATTACAAGAAGCCAGAAAGAAACAATTTAAATATCGGGGAGCCACAATTAGGATCACACAGGACCTAGCAGCTTCTACTTTGAAGGATCGAAGGGCCTGGAATCAGATATTCCGAAGGGCAAAGGAACTTGGATTACAGCCAAGAATAAGTTACAGAGCTAGAATGAGCATTATCTTCCAGGGTAGAAAATGGTCATTCAATGATATAGGAGAATTTCTCCTATTTCTACTGAAAAGACCAGAACTGAACAAAAAATTTGATCTACAAACACAGAAGACAAGAGAAACATAAAAAGGTAACAAGAAAAAAAAAAAACTCTTGAGAACTATATTTATGTTATAGATACTTATAGAATGAGGGTTGATTTTATGAATCTATTATTACATTATGATTACGATATGATTACTGTGATTTTATGATTATTATGATATGATTATTGTGACTTTATGATTATTATATGATACACTGAAAAAGAAATTAGAGGTAGAAAAGGGATAACATTGGAAGAAGAGGAAAAGGAGGTAAAATAAGGGAAATTACATCACATGTAGAGGCAAAGAAAACCTATAATGATTGAGGGGAGAAAAGGGAGGGGAATGAGAATTGGGTTAATTTCCATCTCATCAGATTTGGCTCAGAGGGAATAATAGACGTACTTATAAGGAAACAGGAGGGAAAGGGGGAAAAAGGGGGTGGGTGGGGCTCTAAAGGGGAAGGATTGTTTGAGGGAAGTGGTTATCAAAAGCAAAATAGTAGGGAGGAGGGAAAGGGGATAAGAAAGAGAAAAGCATAAGCTAGGGTAAATAAGATGGCAGGAAATACAGAATTAGTTATTTTAACTGTGAATGTGAATGGAATGAACTCTTCCTTAAAGTGGAAGCAGATAGCAGACTGGATTAAAAACCAGAATCCAACAATATGTTGTATACAAGAAATACATCTAAAACATAGAGATACATACAGGGTGAAGGTAAAAGGTTGGAGCAGAATCTATTATGCTTCAGGTGAACAAAAAAAAGCAGGGGTAGCAATCCTGATCTCAGACCAAGTAAAAGCAAAGATAGACTTAATTAAAAGAAACAAAGAAGGAAATTATATCTTCCTAAAGGGTACCATAGATAATGAAGCAATATCAATACTAAACATATATGCACCAAGTAGTATAGCATGGAAATTCCTAGAGGAAAAGTTCAGAGAGATGCAGAAGAAATAGACCCCAAAACTATAATAGTGGGGGATCTCAATCTCCTTCTCTCAGAACTAGATAAATCAAACCACAAAATAAATAAGAAAGAAGTTAAGGAGGTAAATTTATAAATTGTTGGTAAAACTGTGAACGGATCCAACCATTCTGGAGAGCAATTTGGAGCTATGCTCAAAAAGTTATCAAACTGTGCATACCCTTTGACCCAGCAGTGTTTCTACTGGGCTTATATCCCAAAGAGATCTTAAAGGAAGGAAAGGGCCCCACACGTGCAAGAATGTTTGTGACAGCCCTTTTTGTAGTGGCTAGAAACTGGAAGCTGAATGGATGCCCATCAATTGGAGAGTGGCTGAATAAATTATGGTATATGAATGTTATGGAATATTATTGTTCTGTAAGAAACGACCAACAGGAGGATTTCAGAGAGGCCTGGAGAGACTTGCATGAACTGATGCTGAGTGAAATCAGCAGAACCAGGAGAACATTATACACAGCAACAAGACTATACGATAATCAATTCTGATGGACATGGTTCTCTTCAACAATGATGCGATTCAAACCAGTTCCTATTGTTCAGCGATGAAGATATTCATATACATCCAGAGAGAGGCCTGTGGGAACTGAGTACGGACCACAACACAGCATTTTAATGCTTTCTGTGAATATTTCCATGCGTTTTGTTTTCCTTCTTAGGTTGTTTTTTTCTTCTTCTCTTTCTAGATCTGATGTTTCTTGTGCAGTAAGATAACTGTATAGATATGTATACATGTATTGGATTTGTCATATAATTTATCATATTTAGCATGTATTAGATTACCTGTCATCTAGGGGTGAGGGGTGGGGGGAAGGAGGGGAAAAGCTTGGGGAAAAAAAAGGTTTTGCAAAGGTCAATGTAGAAAAATCACTCATATGTTTTGTAAATAAAAAGCTTTTAATAAAAAAAAAAAAACCCAGGTCAACTATTAAATCTGAATACCAAATAGATTAAAAACAAAAAAACAGGTAAAAGGGGCTATTTATACAAAAAATACAAATGTGGTGTATTTTTTTTGTGATGGTAAACAATTGGTAATTGAGGGTATGCCTATTAATTAGGAAATGGCTGAACAAGTTGTATATGATTGTAATGGAATCTTATTGTGCTGTATAAGAAGAAAGGATCAGCAGGCTGATTTCAAAAACATGAGAACACATGAACTGATGCAAAGTGAAGCAAGCAGAACCAAGAGATCATTGTACACAGCAACAGAAAGATCATACAGTGATTAACTGTGAATGATTTAGTTACTGTCAGCAATTCAATGGTCTAAGACAATTCCAAAGGACTCTATTTGGAAAATGCTACCCATTCCCAGAAAAAGAACTGATGGAGACTGAAAACAGATCAAATGATATTATTTTCTTATTTTTTGTGTTTTATTTTCCTCTTTTATATATCTTTCACAAAATGACCAACATGGTCATATGTTTTGCATGACTGAACATATAAAACATATCAAATTGCTTATCAATGAAAGAGTGTGAGAAAATTTGGAATTCAATTTTTTTTAAAAAATGAATGTTAAAATTGTCTTTATATGTAAATGGGGAAAAAATAAAGTTTTATTTTAAAAAAAAAAAGAACCCAGGATCAGCAAGTTTTGATGGTCTTTTGATAGTCATAAGATATTAAGGTCACTGGGGAAGTTAGACGGCACAATGGATACAGTGCAGAGTCTAAATTCAGGAAGACTCATCTTCCTGAGATCAAATGAAGCCTCAGACACTCACTGGCTATGTGACCTAGGCAAGTCACTTAACTACTCTGTGCCTAAGTTACCTCCTCTGTAAAATGAGCTAGAGAAGGAAATGGCAAACCATGCCAGTTATCTTTTTCAAGAAAATCCCATGCAGCCAAAGCAGTTCTTAGGGGAAATTTTATATCTCTAAATAACTACATAAATGAAATAGAGAAAGAGGAGATCAATGAATTAGACATACAATTTAAAAAATTAGAAAAAGTAGGAATTAAAAATCCCTAATTAAATTAGAAATTTTGAAACTAAAAGGAGAGATTGATAAAATAGAATCTAAGAAAACTATTGAACTAATAAACAAAACTAAGAGTTAGTTTTATGAAAAAACTAACAAAACATAAACCTTTGGTCAAAATGATCAGAAAAAGGAAAGAAAAAAATCAAATCACCAGCATCAAAAATGAAAGGTGGGAATTTACCACCAATAAAAAGAAATTAAAGAAATAAATTTTGCCCAATTCTATGGCAGCAAGTCTGAGGATCTAACCAAAATAAATGAATGGACAAAAATATGAACTGCCTAGGTTAACAGAAGAGGAAATAAAATACTTAAATAGTCCCATTTTAGAAAAAGAAATACTGAAAGGGACCGATTGGATGAAGCCTTCTCAGTTTATGAGATTAAGTCACATGATCCCTATTCCCAGAGTTGGGAGAGCAAGCCTTGGACTTTGGGTCCAAGAAGAACCCTGGGAAGTCACATGATCTCTACAGGAAGTTGCAAGAAGTGACATGACCTGTGGGAAGCAGAAAACATTGGTGATCATTGGTCAAGAATGGTTCTGTCCCTTTAGTCTATCCAATGAAAAGGCTCGGGTCTTTTGTTTTTTAAATCTTGGACAAGGGGAAAGCTGGTCAGGTTCCAGGGGCACATGGCAGGAGTTGGGATGGCTCCCAGGTATGTGTCTGGGTCTCTCCCCACAGGGATTAAATAAATACTTTCTCTTTGTACTTGAAGATGTCTTTGATTAGTTAATTTGGGAAAGGGGTCTAGCACCTGTCTCATACAGATTCACAAGTGACTTCTACCAAACAGTTAAAGAACAATTAATTCCAATACTATATAAATTATTTGGAAAAATAAGTAAAGAAGGAGTACTGCTAAATTCCTTCTATGACACAAATATGGCCCTGATACCTAAACCAGAAAGGACCAAAACAGAAAAAGAAAATTACAGATCAATCTCCCTAATGAATATTGATGCAAAAAAATTAAATAAAATATTAGCAAAGAGATTACAGCAATTTATCATCAGGCTAATACACTATGACCAAGTGGGATTTATACCAGGAACGCAGAGCTGGTTCAATATCAGGAAAATGATGACCAAAATTGACCACATCAATAACAAAACCAACAGGAATCATATGATAATCTCAATAGATGCAGAAAAAGCTTTTGACAAAATACAACACCCATTCCTATTAAAAACTCTAGAGAGTATAGGGATAAAGGGAGCTTCCCTTAAAAGAATAAGCAGTATCTCTCTAAAACCTACAGCAAGCATTATTTGTAATGGAGTACATTCCCAATAAGATCAGGAGTGAAACAAGGATGCCCATTATCACCACTATTATTTAACATTGTATTAGAAATGTTGGCTTTAGCAATAAGAAAAGAAAAAGGAATTAAAGGAATTAGAATAGGCAAAGAGGAAATTAAACTTATCATTCTTTGCAGATGATATGATGATATACTTAAGAGAAACCTAGAAAATCATTCAAAAATCTACTGCAAACAGTTCACAGCTTTAGCAAAGTTGCAGGATATAAAATAAACCTACAGAAATCATCAGCATTCCTATATATTACTGATAAAGCCCATCAGCAAGAGATAGAAGGAGAAATTCCATTTAAAATCACTGTAGACAAAATAAAATACATGGGGGTCTACCTGTCAAGGCAAACTAAAAAATTATATGAAATCAATTACAAAACACTTCTCACACAAATAAAATCAGATCTAAACAAATGAAAAAGTATAAATTGTTCATGGGTAGGCCGAGCTAATATAATAAAAATGACAATTCTGCCTAAATTGGTCTACTTGTTCAATAGTATGCCATACCAATCAAACTGCCAAAACTATATTTTATCCAACTAGAAAAAAATAAGAACAAAATTCATATGGAAGAACAAAAAGTCAAGAATATCAAGGAAATTGATGAAAAAAAAAATACAAAGGTTGGTGGCTTGGCAGCACCAAACCTAAAACTATATTATAAAGCAGCAGTCATCAAAACCAGTTGGTACTGGATAAGTTATAGAGTGGTGGATCAGTGGAACAGGGTAGATACACACAACACAATAAGGAAGTGTCCCAGGTTTCTCACATAACCTCCAACATTTATCACAGACCACAGATTAATAATTAGTTATTAATATAACAGAATAATACTTATTTATCTCAAACTCCATGGCCATTAGAGTTCTAGTCACAATTTCCAACACATATCATCAGTTAGAAAGGATAAAGAGGTAAAGAAATTGTACAAAAAATTCAATAAGAGTTTTTCAATTAAAACAGCATGTACTTTAACACTTGGTAACCTCAAAGTAAAGATGGGAATAAATAAGAAAGGCAAGAAAATGTAATGGAAAATATGGATGAGAAGTCCTAGAGATTCACAGCAGCCTCATGTTTCAGCATGACCACTACTTTCCTTGAGAAAAGAACTCGTAGTCATCAGACAAACCAAGCACTAACTAAATAACATCATAAAAGTGAAACCGATTATAAGTTAACAAATAAAAAAATTACCTAGTACTGAAGTAAATTATTTTCCTTAATCAATTATCTGGATAAAGTCAGACTACTGACTTTTAAGGGCAAAGATAAAAATGAATAGAAAGTTAATATAATAAAGGGGAAAAGGATATGATATATAATTAAAACAACTAGATTCTAACCAATTCAAACAAGTTACTGATATTAAACAATTGGATAATGAATTGTAGAAAGGCCATTATTATATAATACATTATCATAAATATACATAACAGTTATGGCTATTCAAATTGTCACACACGCACAAGTAAAGATTAAATGAACCTACAAAGTATCATTGTCTGCCAATACTTTATTCATTTGTCAAGTAGAGGTCCGAGATACCACCAGTTTAGAATAGAAACAAATTTATGCAATCTTCTAAAGAAGAACAGTGGAGATTGTGATATTAATGCTTCATCGAGCAGAGAGAAGCCACAGGGAGCAAAACCAATTTAAGAACACCTTGGCAAGACACCCAACCAACCAACAAGGTGAGCGTGTGTGTGGTCTAATGTATAAAGATGTGGCTCTGGGGACACGGAAATATCCAATCTAGGATCTAGCCCAACTCTGGGAAGAGTCGCAAGTTGGTCCTGATGGCACCGGGAAAACCTGAGGGACAAGCAGGATGCAGGACGTGGTCTGGCAGCCTCTCCTGTTTCCAAGAGGGAGAGTGGCTAAGCTAATTTCTGTCAACCTGGTCCAGGGGTATGATTGGAAGGATTCTGAACAAAAGCTTGTTTTCTGATCCCTCTCAAGGGAGAGATAAACATAGTTTACAATGTACCAGCTTAGCTCTTTCCCATCAAATATTGGGGGGCAGAAAAGACCACTAGAAATAACTAATTTTGTTGTTCCCTTAGAAACACAACAATACTGCCCATTGGGTTTTCTTGGCAAAGATACTGTAGTGGTTTGCCATTTCCTTCCTAATCCAGTGGATTAAGGTGAACAGAATTAAGTGACTTGCCTAAGATCACACTGACCCATCTGGTTGCCCCCAAAAAGCATCCAACAGAAATCAGAGACTTAAGAGAGATCAGAATAAATGATATATGCCTTCAGTTGTAAGCAAGTCAAGATCTCACTCATGGAGAAGGAGAGTATATTTTCTCTCTCTCTGTCTCTCTGTCTCTGTCTCTTACTCTCTCTCTCTCCTCTCTCTGTCTCTCTCTGATTCTGTCTCTCTCTATCTCCCTCTGTCTCTGTCTCTCTCCTTCTCTCTCTTATCACGTCCTATTGAAGAGATTGTCTATGAAAGATTTTCCACAATTTTCAATTTTCTGCATTCCTTTCATTCTTGGCCACAGAGTCTTTATTTATATAAGAAAATTTTAAATCAAAATAATCAAAATCAGCCTTTTTTATACTTCAACAATGCTCTCATCTTATAAAAGGTCTAATACTACTGAATCTACTTCCTTTACATCTTTTTTTTCCCTGATTTTCTTTGACATTCCTGACCTTTTGTTCTTCCAAATAAACTTTGTTATTTTTTCTAACTCAGTAAAAAAAAAAATTTTTTTTTGAATTTAATAGGAATGACATTGAATAAAGAGATTAGTTAGGCAAAGTTGTAATTTTAAAAAATTATATTGGCTCTATCTACCCCTGAACAATAAATATTATTTCACTTATTTAGATCTATTATTTGTATAAAATTTTATGTTTTATGTTAATATTCATATAGTTCTTGTGTCTGCTTTGGCAGGTATAATTTCAGGTATTTTATACTGTCTAGGCATTTTAAATGATCTAAAACAATATTGAATATGCTTACACATAGTGTACTTTTTCTTTTACTTTTGATTAAATCTATTTTAACTTTAACTTTGTCCCAAATCTGATCACTAGCCTTGCTTTTTTTACATTCTAAATCCTACTTTTGCTCTTTATTTTGGCTTTGCACTTATCTCTCATTTTTATGTTTTCTGAAAGCAACATATTATTTTTTATAATAGCTTTTTATTTTTCCAAATACATGCAAATGTAGTTTTCAACATTCACCTTTGCAAAACCTTGTGTTCCAAATTTTCTCCCTCTCCTCCCTCTCAACCCCCAGGCAACAAGTAATCCAATATAGGTTAAATACATGCAATTCTTCTAAACATATTTCCACAATTATCATGCTACATAAGAAAAATCAGATCAAAAAGGGAAAAAATGAGAAAGAAAAAAACAAGCAAGCAAACAACAACAACAAAGGTGAAAATGCTATATTGAATCCATACTCAGTTCTCACAGTCTCTTTCTGGGTGCAGATGGCTTTCTCCATCACAAGATCATTGGAACTGGTCTGAATCATCTCATTGTTGAAAAGAGCCACATCTCTCACAGTTGATCATCACATAATTTTGCTGTTGTGGTTGCTTTTGGTTCTACTCACTTCACTCAGCATCAGTTCATGTAAGTCTTTCCAGGGAAAACAACATACTATCGAATTCAAATTTTTAATCTACTAGCCATTTCCATTTTACGGGTAAATTTGTTTCATTCACATTCTAAGCTACAATTATTTGTTGTATATTTGTATATTTTCCTCCTTCCTATTTTTCCACACTATCCTTCTCACCCAATTCCAAAGGTAAATATCCCTCTCCCTCCTCATTCCTCCATTACCTTGCCCTTCTATTCCTTAATCTACCCACCCCTCTGAGTTCCTCCCTTATTCTCTCCACAACCCCATTCCCTTGTTCTCTTATTTCTTTTTGAATTTAGAAGACTTTGTGACATTCTCTTATATATTCATATATATATATATATATACATACACACATATAGACATATATGTTGTTTCCTCTTTACCCCAATGAGTCCCAGCACTACCCACTAGTTTTTGTATTACTTTTTCCTTTTATGTGCCATTTATATGAGATAATTATTCCTTTTTATTTCTTCCACCACAATTTTTATTTATTTTTAGAATTACCCCATCATATTAAGCTCAGCCTATACCTTTCTTTCAAACTACCCAAATGACAATGACAATTTTAAGAGTACTGCTAATATTTTCACATTTTCACATATATGAGGTAAACAACTACCTTATTGAGTCCCTTATTATTTGTTTATCTTATATTTCATTTAGATATTACATGTCAAATTTCCCTTTCAGTTCTGCTGTTATTGTCATAAAAACCTGAAAGTCTTTGAGTTCATTAAATGTCCCTTTTTTCCCCCATTCAGAATCATAACTAACTTTGCTGGGTTAATCTTAATCTCAGTTCTTTTGCCCTGCACACTATAGTATTACAAGACCTATGTTCCTTCAACATAGTAGTTGCTACTCCTTATTGTAACTCCATCATATTTAAATATATTTTTTTCCTTGCTGCTTCTATTATCTTTTCCTTAACCTGGAAGCTTTGAAATTTGGCTATGATATTCCCCTAAGTTTTCTTCCTAAGAGCTCTTTCAGAATATGATCAGTGGATTTTTTTTTTATTTCTACTTTGCCCTCTTGTTTAGAGGGCAATTTTCCCTAATAATTTCTTGTATCAAGATTCTTTTTTTTAAATCATAATTTTCAAGTAGCCCAACTATTTTTTCTATTATTTCTCTTTCATCTGTTCTCCACAACTGTTTTTCTGAAAAGATGTTTTACATTCTCTTCTATTCCTTTCATTCATTCGATTTTGTTTTATGATTTATTGGCCATTAGCTTCTCTTACCCAATTCTAGTTTTCAAGGCATTATTCTTTTCTTTAAATTTTGGTTTTCTTTTCAAATGGTTGATTTTCTTTTCATAATTTTCTTGATTTTCTTGGACTACTTTTATTTTTCCCCCCTAATCTTTCCACGATTTCTCTTATTTGATTGTTAATGTCCTTTTAAAGTTCTCCTAAGAATTCTTTTTGTGCTTGGGACCATTTGATATTTCTCATTGAAAAATATCAACAGAAAGCAACAACAATAATGATAATAGCTAATATTTATATAGTTCTTGCTATGGATCAGGCATTATTCTCAGTGCTTTACAGTTATAAATAAATCTAATTTGATCTTCACAACAACCCTAGGAAGTAGGTGCTATGGATAGGCAAACAGCAGGTAAGTGACTTACCCAGGATCACATAGCTAGCAAAGGTCTGAAGTCACATTTGAATTCAGGTCTTTCTGACAGTATGCCTGACTCCCAAAGTATCACCACAATATTTTGCAAACTGAATTGACAAAATAAAAATTAGTCACACAGTTCCAACAGACTTGTGATGGAACGTGCCACCAGTATCCAGAGAGAGAACTATGGAGACTGAATATGGTTCAAAGCATAGTAGTTTCACCTTTTTGTGGTTTGCTTCCCTGATTTTTTTTCTTTCTTGTATTTTTTACCCCTTTTGATCTTATTTTTCTTGGGTAGCATGATAAATGTGGAAAAAGAACCTGAGTTCAAATCCAGACTCAGACATTTAATACTTACTAGCTGTGTAACCCTGGGCAAGTCACTTAAACCTCTATTGCCCAAACAAAAAAAAACAAAAAACAAAATTTTTAAATAAAAATAATCATAGACCCAGGAGTATCTCCATACCATGGTGAGACAGCCAACTAATAATTATTATTTAATTAATAATTAAGATTTTGCACTCAAGATGTCATGTGAAACGCAATGTCAGCAAAAGGAAACCACATCTCAGGAGACTAGTAGCTGTCTGTCTAAACACCAATGTCACGTGCTTATCTCTTTTATGATGCCCTGAGACTGAGCCCCATAAACAAATGTAAAATGGCCCTTTCTGAGTTTAAGACAGCTTGGTTAAGTATGACCTTATGAGTAATCATAGGATTAGTCATTCGAATTGTGTTCACTATAGAAGTTGCTTTCCTAATAGCATCTGCAAGAGCTCTTGTCTTTCCTTTCCTTTTTTTTTTTTCTTTTCTTTTCTTTCCTTTCCTTTTTTTTTTTGTTTTTGTTGTTTTGTTTATGTAATCCCAGCTTTTGGTATAGCTTTAGTCACATTCAGTTGTTGTCATTGTTCAGTCCTGTCTGAGTCTTTGTGACCCCAAATTTCTTGGCAGAGATACCAGAATGGGTTGCATTTCCTTCTCCAGCTCACTTATAGATGAGAAAACTGGGGTAAGCAAGGTGAAGGGATTTGCCCAGGGATCACACAAATAATAAGTGTCTAGCTATATCTGAACTCAGTTTTTCCTGACTCTGGGACTGGTACTCTAGCCACTGTACCACCCACCTGGCAATTTCAGTCACATGGTAGTTGCTTGATTCACATCTTTAAGCTCTGATTACTCATTTTATATTTATATAGCTTTTTCTTTTATACTTCTAGTCTATTAATCACATCATTCCAGTAAGTAAACCAACGCTTCCTTCAAAGACCTCTGCTATATACATATATACTATTCTGCTTTCATGAAGTCAATCAATAAGCATTTATTAAGCATCAACTGTGTGTGGTACTGTGCCGAGTGCCAGGGATACAAAGAAAGGCAAAAAACCAGTTTCTGTTCTCAAGGGGCTCACACTGAATAACAATTGTTGGCATTTATATTACAAAGCTCTTTTTATACACTATCTCATATGACTCTTACAACTAACCCTGTGAAGTAAGAACTACCCTATTAAATCTACTCTACCAGAGAAGAAAAGACAAAGGTAGCAAACATTTGCCAAAGAAAGAATGATTTTCAAGGAAACAATTCTAAATTTTAGTTAGACAGGAAATAACATCTGTACAACGTCTGTGTTAAGGGTAATGAAGTAATTCAGCCTTTACCTACCTCCTTGGGCTTTGGAGACCTCGAAGTCTTTCCAGCTATAGGTTAAATGGTAGAAACAGCTCATTGACAGCTCTGTCCTACCAAAGCCAGAGACTGATTCAAGAGGATTGATTCCTTCAACCCAGGAACAAGTACCCAGATAAACACTGGGAGTGAGGTGTTTGGCACAAAGGTGACTATGATGCTCATTAAATGACACAGTCTCTTGATCCTTTAATTAAATATGCTAAACAACTGAGAAGCTCAATCTTCCCAAACAGGATGGCTATCCCTTTTTGAAGGGAATCAGTTTTTATATCTGGGCTAAAATCTCCAAATACTTCCATCTGCTCTTTCCTTACTTTCTCCCATGGAAAAAAAGCTATACCAGTCATATTTGATCTATATTGGCTAGATATTCATTTATTGTTTCAACTCAGTGCCCTAGGTCAGTAGGGTCATGAGTGACACATTTACCAATGGTTTTGTGTCCTATAAGAGGAAGGGAAGAGGAGGAGGGATAAGCCAACTGTCAAAGGTAGGCCAATTCTGGAATAAAGCCAAGATGATATAGTGCAGAATAAGAGCCACAGATCTAGAAGTAATTGTGCTGAAATAAGAAAGGGAAGCACTGTGGCCCTACTGGGCTTCGTGCTCCCATCATTCTAGAGACTTAAAGACCCTATTTAAGATGATCTTGGGATGAACACTTCCAATCTAAATATGAGAGCAATATTGAGAGGAATTTAGAAGGTCACTCTTTTTAGGGCACATATAACTAAGCATCCAAAACATATTTCTCCAGGTACTCTGGAATGCCTGTTGCTCCTTCTAGATAATCTAATTTCAGCTCAGCTAGGAGAAGATGTTATCTTTTCAACATTAAATGTTAAGAACTGGACTGGTAAAAAGGAAAACAAACACAGTTGTAACAACAGTGAATATTAACAATATGCTGTCATGGTAGCCAAAAGTAGTCCCTGGCTACCTGGGAGTAGCAAGCACAGGCACTGAGTCACCAAGGCCACCAAGTGCCTAACACATCCTGAAGATGGAACCAAGGAACTTTCAGGTCCAGAATTCTCTTACTGTGATAAATTGAGATTATGATGTCAGGCTCTTTCTATCGACTTATTAATAATCCTTTACAAAAAAATGATGAGCATCAATGGTACCTGGGTTAAAGGTCTCTGGTTTACTCTGGATACAATTTATATCCTCAAGCAAATGATCTTTCTCAAGGGTTTCTAACTCGTTACCTTCACCATGCTCCCAGCCTTTCAACAATAATATGTGACCTACTTTTTGTTATTGCTTGTCTATCTTCTTTTCATTTGCCAGTGGGCAAGTTCAGTCTAATTCCAGGAAACAGTTCAATTCAGTCATGAAAATCTAGCCAAATGAACTCAGGCACTGTGTTTTTTCTAATCCTAGCATTGACACTAACTCCTCATGTGATTAATCCCAAGAACTTCAACTCATCTCTCTGTAGCCAAATGGTTGGGAATTTTTTTCTTTTTCTTCTCTTTGCTGTTTTTATTGTGAAGCAAAATGGCTGAGAATAGACAATAAATGGAAAAGGAAAAAATGGCAAGGGGGCTCCAACAACCACCAGCCTGGATTTTTTAAGCCTTTAATAATCTAGAATTCACTGTTATGTGAGTATTATGTTTATACGTGTGCCTATAGTGATTGTCTACATGTCTATTTTATCTTCTCTTTAAATTGCTGTTTCTGGCATTCACAATCCATTAATCTAATGAACTAACTCTAAAGGGCATTGCCTTTTTGCCTCTTTGTATATCCGGAGCTTAGCCCAGTGTCTGTCATTTAATACATGTTTACAACTGAATGACCAACTAGCAGAGATTATCTTTTCCTAGCTAGGTGGTGAATAAAAAAGAATGCTGGGCCTGGAGTCAGGAGGACTCCTCTTGATGAGTTCAAATAGGGCCTCAGATACTTTCTAGCTGTGTGATCCTTAATCCTGTGTGCCTCCATTCCTCATCTATAAAATGCACAAGAGAAGGAAATGGCCAACCACTCTAATATCTTTGCCAATAAAACTCCAAATGGGGACATAAAAGATCAGTGACCCTGGGTCTCTACAAACTAAGGCCTATCCATGCCACTGAAGAAAACAAAACTTCCACTAGTTCAACACAGAGAGCTAGAAAAATTATAAGAAAAAGAAAACTGACTTCATGACAGATCTTGATGTAGACAGCAAGATCTAAGAGAAAAACAATGAATTCTATTTGACAGATCCTTGTGCTTCTATGATAGACATTAAAAGAGAAAAAAATGTCAAACGCCATGAAGGGCAAACATCCTAAGCAAGACTGAATATGAGGAATTTTTCAAGGTAATTATGGTACCCAGTAATAGCAAACAACTGAGTCAAAGACTGACATCAGAAACTTAAGGCCTGAGGTTTCTAAGCTAGGAGAGCTGACAGCTAGGAGTCAGTCTCTCCCTTAACCAGTGACTTTTCCATTGGCTTAAATTACATATAAATGTTGCTGCCATGGTTTCTTTCATTTGTTTGAATTAATTATTTATTCCATGTTGTGTCAGGCACCATCTTGTTACCTTAAATGAGGCCTATTTTAAATGGGTCAACCTGTACAAAGGAAAACATGGTGAGATGGGATGTATCTGGCTGGAATCCTATCAAAGTTGGCTTGTAGAAATAAGAAGCTATGACTGTGCCTTGGAGAAAGTCAACCTTAAAACATTCGATAGGCAGCATTATATAGTGCTCAGATTCTCAGATTATTATCCTGATTCCAACAACCTCTTACTATGAGACTTTCAGAAACCTCCTCAACTAATTTGGTGTTCTGCTTCTTCATTTGTAAAAATCACACAGCTTTAAGAACACATCTATAATCAAAAAGGTTTAAAAGGCTTACATTTCTACCACCATGATTATTTTTTACAAGAACAGTATACTTTATTAACTAAAATATAAGTAAGAAATAAAATTTGCCACCAGATAAAGTAAGGTTAAGTGAATGAAAATGTTATAATTCACAGGAAGCCTAGCATAACAATGTATGAAAAACATAAAAATAACATATATTAAAGTCAAGTGTTCAAAATTAATCACCAGAACCAAAAACAGGAACCCTTAATTTCTAGGACTCATTCATTCAACAAACATTTATCCAGATCCATTTCATCTGTCTATAGTCCAAGGACTAACCCAGCAAAATTCAGAATCACAAAATAAGTTGAAAGGTGGTGAATTATTGTTATATCCAACTCTTTATGACCCTGTTTAGGGTTTTCTTGGCAGAGATATTTCAGGTTTACTT
>JAJPUD010001207.1:119792-131814 GCA_023553655.1 Myrmecobius fasciatus | reverse complement strand
GCTGCCTACGTTGGGAAATGTAGAAGATTTAAAAGCAAAAATCATGAACAAAAATTTATTAAAAAATAAAATGAGGTGGTGGGGTAGACTAATGGTTCCCCCAAAGTCTTTAAAACAATCAATCAACAAAAAAACCCCTAGGAGTGTTCTGCTAAAAATCAATTCTGGCATGCTGAAATTCCAAGAAATTTATCAACAAATAATAAATAATGCTCAGGAGTTTCAACTTTTGTAGAAACTGATGAAACTAAGTTTTATACTCATATATATATACATATATATATATATATGTATATATATATATATATATATATATATACACATACAAATAAACTCTCAAAAGGAGAATCCCTAAATTCTATCATAGGAATATGACTACTAGGTCCAGACACACATATTATGATCCACATACACATGAGATTCTATTCACTGATTCACAGGGAGTACTCATTTCATTGGGAAGTTATGTGGCAAAGTGGATAGAGAACCAGGGCCTGGAGTCAAGAAAATTCACCTTCCCGAGTTCAAATCCAGCCTCAGACACTTCCTACCTGTGTTACCCTGGACAGTCACTTTACTCTGTTTGCCTCAGTTTCCTCCTCTATAAAATGAGCTCAAAAAGTTAATGGTAAACCACTTCAGCATCTTTTGCCAAGAAAACCCCAAATAAGTCACAGAGTCAGATACAACTGAAAATAACAACAACTAGTTTCAAAAGAATTCATATAAATACAGAAGTCATTTACAGTCATGTAAGCCCACCCAAGTGGGGCAAAGAACAAAACAACCCTTGCCTATGTGAAAACTAGCTCAATTGTCTTTCTCTGGCTGTTTTCACATCACCAAAACAAAGTACTGAAAGGCAAAATCCGTTCAAATGTCATACTAGACCCTCTTTCAAGTTATTAAAATTGGCTTTCTCCTCGATTTCTAGTAGTTCAATTGACCACTTAGACTTGTAGAACTGTGTCCCACTCCCTAGCTTCTCAACTCGCCTAACACTCAGCCCACCTGCAATCTACTGCCAAATAATTGCCATTTCACTGTGTCTCTTGTTCCTTTATATTACAAGAGCTTTCTAACTGGTCTCCCAGATTCAGGTCACTCTTCTCTTCCATCCATCCTCCACTGACCTGACAAAGTAATTTTTTGATAGCCTAGATGAGACTATGTCACCCTATTTATTGCTCTATAAGTACCTCTGGCTCCCTATTACATCTAGGAACAAATCCGAAGCCCCTTTGAGCCTTTTTGAACTGGCCCCTTTCTCTTTTTCCAGTTTTTTCACACTATGCACTCTATGATCCAACTATATTGGCCAACTTGCCCTTCCTCAAACATGAGGAACCATTCCTCATCTCCATGCCAACACAGGCTATCTCTACTGCCTGGAAAATTCACTTCATCTCTTTTCGCAGGAAGAGCCTATTCAAATCTGCTAGTATATCTTCTGTTTATATCTTTTATCTATCTAGTTATTTACATGGGGTCTCTCCATTATATTCTAAGATCCTTGAGGCCAGGGATTATTTTTGCTTCTTCTTGTCTCCCTATTGTTTAGCACAGTGTCTGGAAGTGGGAACCTTTAATAAATGTTGGTTGACCGGATTCTGAATGATCTTTTCAGGATCATTCCATTCTGTTAAAAGAGCAGTGCATAGGGTGAATTTTGCAAACTATTTTTGCATGATTTTGAAAATAAAAAGTGATTATCAAGGGAAAAAAAATCATTAGAAAGAGCAGTGCATTGTGTATATCTTGAACCCAAGCTAGTAAATTGTTTATATAACTGTCTCTACTAAAGAACTTGTAGTCTTCTAAAGAAGATTTTAAAATATAGTTAATTTTGGAAAGAAAGAAAAAAGAATAAACACAAACATAACTTAATTTCTGATCCAGCTAATGAAATAATTTTAAGTGTTAGCTTTCCATGAGATTAAAAGCCATCTTTTAAAGAGACTAACCATTAGAACAGGTGTCAAACACTATCTAATCTCTTAATTTGCTAATCACAGTTTGAAATTAGCTAGTTAGGAAACAGTGGATACATAACCCTTTCCAGTCTGGAAACTTAACTGTAAATTTGGCCACTGGTCTTTTCTTCTTTGTGCTTTTCCAGACCAAGGTCACAGCTTTAAAAAAAAAAAAAAGAAAAAAAAAGCTTCTCTCAACCTTTCCTTTAGATTACTAACTTCTTAATCATAAACGGTATCTTCTGAAATACCACCAAAATACCTGATCTAAGTAGCTGATATTCTCACCTAAACATCAACTTCATAGTGACATTTCCCATGAGAACCACTGTTCTCACCAAGCCCAAGCTATGTGACATTTGGTAAACTCTGCTAAATCCATGCTCCTATTAAATTTGATTATAAAAATACATGCACTTTTCTTTTTTTTTGGAGATAGGAAGCAGCCTCAGAGGGCATCTGATTTACCTTTATTTCTTTGGAAGAGACCAGAAAGAAGAAAAACCCACTGTTCAAAATATAAGAAGGCGGAATCGCTAGAAACAAAGTCCTGAATCAGGCAGAATCAAGATGCCTTAATTCTTCCCAGTAAGTTTGAGGAGCCTCTAGTCTCCCTTCAAACTAGTGTCTTTCTGCTGAGATTACCTCGAATTTCTATCAGATATTTTCTGCGTAGACATAATTGTTTGCATACTCTCCAGCCCCATTAGATTGTGATCTCCTTAATGTCAAGGTCCTAGTTTTGTCTTTTTTTTTTTTAAATCATCAGCATTTAATCTGCACCCAATATATAGTAAGTGCTTAATAAATGCTTGTTGATGGTGATGAAAAAGCAATCATCAAAAATAGTGGCATATTCTGGGAAGGGCAAATTTTAAATCTATGATGGCTATTGGTATATCAACAATTTTTCCTGGTTATTAACATTTCTTCCCGAGCTTTGTAAATGTTAAAAGAGCTATATATTATCTTAATAATATGAAATATCACCAAATTAAAGCATTAGTCATTTTAGCACTCCAAATTCATATCCATTGTGTGGAAAAATAATGACTCTAAATGTTAACCTCTTCAGCATAAAGGGCTATAAGAAAAACAATACTGGTTAGCTTGAGGAAGAAAATTAAACTTGGGGAAAAAAAATACCAGTACTGTGAAGGAAGGGTAATCACAAGCAAAGGACACCAAAGACTCATTTTGTAGCATCAGCTCCAAAAACAGGACAGAAGAAATATGGAACCCAAAGCTATCTCCCCTGACACTCTGCAATCAGTTACAGGGAAAGATAAATAAAATGGTGAGCAGGGAATTAAGCAGATGGTACAGGAGTTTAGTATGATGTACAAGGGGCTTGGAGTGGGCAGATGAGTAGTTCACAAAACCAGATTAACTAATGTTAATCCCATCCCCCAACAAACCAGTGACCCCATTTCTCCAGATCAAAGGAGGAAGTATCTCAAGAAGTCCAGGCAAAGGGAAGACAGGAGTACCTTTTGCTTAGGGCAGTTTCAACAAGTGTTAGTCTTATTTATTTATTTGTTTATTTATTTAATTACTTTTGCCAGTTGAGGCAACCACAGTAGAGAAGAGATGAATGTCAGTGGATATTTATGGCACAAATCAGAGAAATGCAGGTAACCTGCTGATAATGTTTTTCTGGTTGCAAATCTGGAGCATATTATTGAGATCCAAATATATAGTGTTTTACTAACTAAATTATTCAGCTTAACATGGATCTGCCCAAGAAGTTATAAAGGCCCAAGGCAGGATAGCACAGGGAAAGGAGCACTAGCTTCTGGACATGTAGTCAAATCCCATTTCAGATGCTATTTGTATGATTTGGTACATCCTTCAGCTTCAGTTTCCTCATTCGTAAGATAAAATAGCTGGACTAAGAGATCTTCAGTCCCATTAATTCCTGCAGTGGACACTGTTACCATTCTATTGTTATTAGCAACATTTCCATATTATCATCAATATTCCCAAATTACTACCCACGGTCCCTATCCTCAGTAATATTACACAGATAATATTATGCATGGGGCAGCCAGGTATTACAAGGATAGAGCCCCCAGGGCTGGGAGTCAGGAAAACCTAGTTATTCCTAGTGGAACTTTAAACAAATCACTTTACTCTATTTGTTTCAATTTCCTCATTTATAAACTGAATTGTAAAAGGAAATGGCAAACCATCCAGTATCTTTGCCAAAAAACTCCCAAATGGGGTCATGAAGAGTTGGACTCGGCTGAACTGAAATATTATGTATAATCTACTACATTTAAATACTACTTGCTAATCACTATTTTACAGGTGAAGAAACTGAGGTCCAGGAAAGTTAAGTAATTTACCTAAGGAATTATTTCCAAAACTGGGCCCAGTTCTCCTGATGTCCACACTGGCTTCCGCATACTTTGTGAAGGCATGTCAATAGCCACAACCCCATTGGAAGTGCTGTTTACAAGTGGAAACCGTGCCAGGCCTATGTGACTGGGGCCTTCCAGCAAACAACATGGGGTGACAGAGGAAAGATCCTTGGGGCAGTGATCTCAGCAAAACCAAAGGAAGATTCCCTTTCAGCGGAGTGCAAAATGGTTTGTCACAAGACTGTCACAGCAAGACCAATCAAAGGCAGAGTAAAAACAAGTAAAAGTTAGCCTTATCTCAGCCCCAGTTATTGCTGTCACAGATTATACTGATCATGTGCTTGCTGCAAAGAACCATTTTCCATACTCAGCTGGGCCATAAAACTGGAGTGGGAGCACGCTGGTCTCTCGTTTTGCATCACTTTTTGAACAAACAATTAATTTGTCCTTAACGATAGCCCAAAAAAAAAAAAAAAAAAAAAAAGTCTACCAGAATGTTTCCTGCAATTATTTACACCACAAATCCGAACTCACTCATCCGAGCAAAATGCTTCATATCTCTGGGCCAGTTTCCTCCTCTGGAAGGAAGGCTTGGGTTAAGTGACTTCTAAAGTTTCTTTCGGCAGTAAATCTATGAACCTACTACTTTTATCGTTCTGTCCCAAAACAGACGGAAAACACAGGTGTTTGACCACATTTGACCCTCAGAGACAAGAATGGGGCTGGGTAGGAGACTTCAGGAACACCTAATCAGAGCCTGCCTAATATTACCTAGCTAGCTGACCCTGCACAAGTGATTTAATTTCTTTGTGCCTCGGTTTCCCTTTTTTTTTTTTTTTTACAGAAGAATCAAGAATTTAGACAAAAACGAAGAGATCGATCTCGAGGTCCCTACTCTCTCTATGTTATGATTTTCTGATTCCCCAAATCAAAGCTAGTTCGTATGCCCAGAAGGTAAATCTTTAAATTCATGCCCGCGTTTGCTAACGGGGGCCAAAAAGGGAACGAGTACCCCCGGGGTGCGGGAGGAGACGGTCCGTTTCCGGATCAGAAAAGTTACTGGAGAGAAAAGCCAAGCAAGCTCTTCCGACAGCTGCAGAACGAGCCAAGGGGAGGGAGGCGGGAGGAAGGGCAGGACGGGCGCCCTTGCCCTTGGCCCCCCGGACACTCTGGTGAGCTGTCATCGCCAGCCGGGAGAGGTGACAGCGGGATGGACAGAAAAAGTCGTTTCTCCCACACTCGGGCTGCCGCACAGCGCTCCCGCTCCCCAGGCGCGGAAGAAGGGAGGGAGGTAGCCTCGAGCGAGCGGAGGCTAGCATGGGGAAGAAGGGAGGGAGGGAGCTCCCAGCTTCGGAGACTAGCGTAGGGAAGAAGGGAGGCAGGCGGCCCCCAGCTTCGGAGATCAGCGTGAGGAAGAAGGGAGGGAGGGAGCTCCCAGCTTCGGAGACTAACTGGGGGGAAAAGGGAGGCAGGCGGCCCCGAGCTGCGGCAGCCGGGGCGGGGGCACAGGACGCGGCAGCCCGCAACAAGTGACGGGGAAACCAACTAGATATTGGAGTCTGCGCCTCGGCCGGGGCAGCCCCCTACAGCCAGCCTGCCATGGGCAGCTCTGCAGAAGGTGCCAGGGCCCCGGACCGGCCGCCCGACGTCACTTACGGGAGTTCACGTCCCCAGTCACCCCCGCTCAGAAACTTTGTGTCCACGGGCTGGACAAGAAGTACAGGACCTCGACGCTGGCAGCCATGACACGGATCGCCCGGCAGAGGGCTCGGGACTACAACTCCCAGCGTCCCTCGCTGAAGGACTGCCGCTCCCAGCATGCCCACAGCAGTCTACAACTCCTCCTCCTCCACCCCCGCTCCTCCTCCTGCTGCTCTAAGTCACCCCACCCCCAGCTTAGGCAGCATTTTTCCATCTGTGTAGGGACGTCTGTTTCCTTCTCTGTAAAATGGGTGAATGCCTTCCGTGTCTAAATCTTGATCTCATGATGAGTGGTGTAATGTCTCAAATTCTGAGGAAGACGAGTTCAAATCCTGCTTCAGACTTAAGGCTGACCCTGAGAATGTAGGAGGTCTCCATAGTCTTAGTGAACCGAACTAGTTAACTCCTGGATTGCTTGCTGCCTAGGGGAGGGAGAAAAAATTGGAACCGGAAGTTTTGCCGAGGGGAATGTTGCATGTATTTGGAAAAATAAGGAGCCATTATAAATAATAATAATAATAATAATCATCTTAGTGAAGCTTTAAACTGTTTTCAAGGAAGAGAAGGCGATGATTAGCATTAGCAGAGGAAGTTTCCTGATTGGCGAGTTCTCCACATCTCCTTGCATAGATAGGGAACTTTTAAGATTTGCAAAATGCTTCCCTTATGTGGTCTCTTCTGGTTCTCACTCCCATGTTTCCCTGCTCATAGATGGGCGCCCCAAGAAACAAAGAGTTAGTGCCTGCCCTCAGGTAGCTTACACTCCATCTGGAGGGGGGATGGAAATTGGGGACAGCAGGAACATAGAAAAGTAAATATATATAAAAAGATGTAAAGGATAACCTGTATAATTGACATCATTTTTCTGGCCCTCTCAATGGGTTGGGGAAGGGGCTGCAGGAAGGGAGAGAATTTGGAACTCCCAATTTTTTTCTAAAAAATAAATAATAGGGGCATCTAGGTGGCGCAGTGGATAGAGCACCAGCCCTGAAGTCAGGAGGACCTGAGTTCAAATTTAGTCTCCGGACACTTAACATTCCCTAGCTGTGTGACCCTGGGCAAGTCACTTAACCTCAACTGCCTCAGCAAAAAAAAAAAAAAAGCAAAAAATAAAATAAAAAATAAAATGTAAGTATGCAATAATGGTAGAGTGCAAAGATCTAAAATAAAATGGCAGTTAGCTTATCAAAAGAACTTTCCAGTGGGCATACTTCCCTAAAGATAAGGATCAGTTAAGATAAGTGTGGAGCCGGAAGTGGTTCCCTTGTAGATAAAGATCTTAGAATGGCTTACCTCCTTCCACTTCCCCAGGATCACTTAAGTAGTAACAGGAATATTGGCCATATCAAAAGTAGCATGAACTTCTCTGTCAAAATTCTGTCGGGTGGTAAGAGAGCCCCTCCCTCTGAACAATCCCAGCATTCTTAGTCTGGAAGGCATTTACTCTCAATTAGGTTGAGCTGAACCCCACCCTGGGACCTCACCTTGTAAACAAAGCCTGCTAGAACCAAATCAGCTGCTAATGTCCATGACTTCCCCTTTGGGATTTTCAGGGAGTTAAATCATGAAAAGTTAATTTAAAAAAAATTAATTGCTGTCTTGTTTTCAAAATACACGAAAAGCGAGTTTTCAACATCCACCCTTGCAAAATCTTGTGTTCCAAATTTTTCTCCCCCCTTCCTCCACTCCTTCCCCTAGACAGCAAGTAATCCAATATAAGTTAAACATATGCAATCTTCTACACATATTTCAATATTTACATGAAAAGTTATTTAAAAAACAACAACAACCACAGAATGAAGTGTGTTTCCTTGCCAGGATAGCTGAGGGCAGCTGGGATTTCCTGACCAGGGGTTTCCTGTCTGTTAGACATCCACATATTCAGACTCAGGTGACCCCAGGATGGCCTAGGTTCAGGAACCTAAGTTCATCTCCCTAAGTTCAATTCTGGACTCAGAGGCTTACTACCTGAGTGATCCTGGGCAAGTCACTGAATCCTGTTTGCCTCAATTTCCTCATATGAAAAATGAGCTGGAGAAAGAAATGGCAAACCATTCTATATCTTTACCAAGAAAATCCCAAATAGGGACATGACTCGACAAGACAGCATGTGAAAAGTCCAGAAAAATAAGGCAGCTGTCTGATCTTCTCACCTTATCATCCATCTTCAGAGAGAGAACTGATAAACTCGGGATGCAGGTTGAAGCAAATTCTTTTTATTTTCTTTATTTTTCTTTCATTTGTGTGTGGGGGTGGTTTATAACATGTCTAATAAGGAATATGGAAATGTGTTTTAATGACTTCACATGTATAATCAATATTATTTTGCTTGTTTTTTCAATAGGTAAGAGAGCAAGGCAGGGAAGACAGAATTTGGAGCTCAACATTTTTAAAGATGAGTATTAAAAATTTTTTAATGTAATTAGGATATATTTTTTAAAATAAATTAAAAATATAATACAAAAAATCCACTGGTCTCCCATAAACAATCTTGAATTGCAGATTTCCAATTAGAAAAATAGATAGATAGATAGATAGATAGATAGATAGATAGATAGATAGATAGATAGATAGATAGATAAATCTTTGCACTATTCGAGGCTGCTTATTTCTCTTTTGGAAAGTTGGAAAGTTGAGAAGTTGGTCTTGGTTTTGGTTTTTGGGAAGAGTTTGTCCCCTAATGTTGAGCCTAAATCTGCCTCTATAACTTTCCCCTAATGCATTGATTCTGTTCTCTGGGACCAAGCGAAAAAAACAATCAAACAAACAAACAAACAAACAAAAGAAAAAGAAAGAAAGTCTTTCTTTTACAAGAAACTTCTTAAAATACTTGAAGACAATAATCTTGTCAACCAGTTTTCTTGGTCATTTCTTCTCCAAGATTTTTCCTCTGGTGCCTTCAACAGTTCAGAAGTATACACTTGAGTCTATCCACTATCTGGTCACTTTTCTCTGGCTATATACCCCACGTTATTAATGTCCTTCCTAAAAGGATAACTTAAAATGGCAGTGGCCTAAATTGAATGCAATACTCCAGATGTATAGTCTGACTGGGACAGAGTAGAACAAGCTTACCACTTCTGTTCTGGAAGCCAAGCTTCCCTTTGTACAGCCTAAAATGGCATTTGATTTCTTGTTCTATTTCACTCTTGGCTCATATTGAGCTTTCACTATAATCCATGAAGATCCTTAGATTTCATTCAAATTGAGTGCTGACTAACCCCCATCATATATAAGTTGATTTCTTGAACCTAAAGATAATACTTTACATTTATTCTTATGACATTTCATCCTGTTAAGATTAATTCAGTATTCTATCCTATTGAGATAGATTCTTTTGAATGAGAGAGATTACCATGTATTTAAAAGGTACATTTGAATAAATACATTTTATGTATCAATTATATATGAGAAATCATATATAATCATAAATTTGATATATGTACATATGTATATTTTTGTATACATGTATGAATGTCAGTATATTGATGGATGGGCCTGCAGGGAAGAATTTTCAAATATTTTAAGATCTGTCCCATAGAAAAGGGGATTAGATAGATTCTGTTTGTCCCCAGAGGGAAGAATTATTTAGTCCAATGGGATAGTTTCTCCCTCTTTTTTTTTAATAAAAAAATTATTTTTTCAAAATAAATGCAATGATAGACTTCAATATTCATCCTAACAAAACCTTGTGTTCCAAATGTTTCTCTCTCCCTTCTCCTGTACCCTTCCTCCCTCCTGTAGACAACAAGTATTCCAATACAGGTTAAACATGTGCAATTCTTCTAAATATATTTCCACATTGGTCATGTTGCACAAGAAAAATCAGATCAAAAGGAAAAAAAAACACATAAGAAAGAAAAAAAAAAAACAACAAGCAAACATAAAACAATAACAAAGGTGAAAATCCCACGTTGTGATCCACACTCTGTTCCCCCAGTCCTCTCTCTGGGTGCAGATGGCTCTGTTCATCCCAAAATCATTGGAACTGGCCTGAATCACCTCATTGTTGAAGAGAGCCATGTTCATCAGAATTGATCATCATATAGTCTTGTTGCCATGTATATTGATCTCCTGGTTCTGCTCATTTCACTCAGCATCAATTCATGCAAGTCTCTCCAGGTCTCTCTGAAATCCTCATGCTGATTTTTTCTTACAGAACAATAATATTCCATAACATTCATACACTATAATTTATTCAGCCATTCTCCAACTGATGGGCATCCACTCACTTTCCAGTTCCTTGCCACCGCAAAAAGGGCTGCCACAAACATTTTTGCACATGTGGAGTCTTTTCCCTTTTTTATGATCTCTTTGAAATACTGACCCAGTAGAGACACTGCTGGATCAAAGGATTTGCACAGACTTAGAGTTTGGGCAAGTTTGCTCTTTAGAATGGTTGGATCAGTTCACAACTCCACCAACAATGTATTAGTGTCCCAGTTTTTTCGCATCAATGGATCCAAGATTCAATGAAATAAATGTAAATATGTTATAATGAAACCATCCTAAAAAATTAAAACCATTGTTGTCACTCAGAAATTCTATGATTCTCTTCTTTGGTAGAGTCACTTATGAGCAAGTATATAGTGGATGGGTAAAGGAAGAAGAGAGGGAAGTTTTGACAGGTCAAATAGGAGAAATGTGTTATGGCCTAAATCTTGTTTATAATGTGGAAGGCAAAGTCTTTCACCAAGACAGGAAGATGGAGGGAGTGGTTGGAGCTTACCAGTGTGAGCAGCGTGACTGAGTTTCAACCAGAGAAGAACAAAAGAGTTTTTATTGGGCAGTGGAATCTCAAGGGAGGTTACATATCATGGAACTTTAGTAGATGAGGTTGATGTGGTTCTGTGACTTCCTCTGGTACTACAAGGTTGAGGATTGTCAGGGAAACAAGAGGGCAAGAAATACAATTGTGAAAGACTGTTCCTAAGTCAGTTGGTTCTCTGTAGGGGTTGGCAGGACTTTTGAGGGAGGGAAACCAAGACACAGAGATGTGATCAAGTGGGAGAAAAGGAAAGGATTTAGTCAGCCAGTTAGTCAATAAGGATTTATTAAGCACTTATTTTATTAAACCAAATTGGGAATACAAAAACAGGCAAAAGACAGTCTCTGTCCTCCAAAAAGCACACAGTCTAATGGGATTAGTCTAGAGTAGGGGTTTTCAATCTCCATTCAATGCAAGGAGGCCATGGACAAATTTCAAGATACCCATTAATTTGTATGGTGAAAAATAATTGTATCTTTATGTTCACTAATCTCATACAAATGCAGCATTTTCTCCAATTATCTAAAAACATGAATCTGAGATTGCCAGAGGGTTCATGACATGGCAAAGATTAAGAACCTTGACAGAGGTTGTAGTAAAGATGCAGCACAGATTTAGAGGCAGAGGGAGAGATGGAAGGACAGGAAACTGTTATCAGATGAGAGAGATGTTGGAGGTACATTTTTGGGTGATGGTGTGGTCCTGGTTGTTAGTATTCCTATGAGTGCCTCAGTAGAATGGAAATATATCTCATGGGATGTGGTAGAGTTGATGGAGGGCTGATGAACTGGTGTTTGAAGGATCATTAAGTGCCCAAAGATGTTGTTGTTTGTCTTTTGTTCCCTAAAAGGATCATGACACCAGGGAGGCGATGTCATGACATTCAAGTGGATTGGATTTGAGGGAGGGAGGGCTGGGCAAGGTCATCTGTCTCACTCTCTCCTCCAGAGTCATCTGGGTCCAGTGGCCAGATATAGCTCAGGACAACTGGAGATGGCCCTAGATTCAGTGAGATACCTTGGTCTTTTTAGAATAAGATCATCAATAGGTCTCAGTTTGATACCACACTCATTCAGTGATTAAGGCTAGATAGCAACTGGGGCAAAGAATCTACTCTTTCAACTACTCAAAAAAAAGGAAGGAAGGAAGGAAGGAAGAAAGAAAGGAAGAAAGGAAGGAAGGAAGGAAGGAAGGAAGGAAGGAAGGAAGGAAGGAAG
>JAJPUD010001207.1:88687-119782 GCA_023553655.1 Myrmecobius fasciatus | reverse complement strand
AAGGAAGGAAGGAAGGAAGGAAGGAAGGAAGGAAGGAAGGAAGGAAGGAAGAAAAAAGAAAGAAAAGAAAAAGAAAGAAAAGAAGGAAGGAAGGAAGGAAAAAAGAAAGAAAGAAAGAATGAAAGAAAGAAAGAAAGAAAGAAAGAAAGAAAGAAAAATTATAAATAAATAAATGAATGAATGAATCAGGGACAGGAAGACTCTCAGAATTTTGGGCCAAAGCAGAAGCCCAATGATAACAGTTGCAGATAAGAAGACTGAGTCAAGGCCTCAATCCATTTAAGAAAATAGGAAATATACCTGATTGCAAAAATTCATTAAAACAGGTTGTTTTATGAAGTTAGAAGGAACCTCAAAAGATTCTAGAAATGGCCATGAAGGGAGAGGATGATTCAGACTCTACCTTTTGGCTCTGCTTATTAGGGAGAAGGTGTGGGAACAAGAGTGGCCAGCACTGGAAAGGATAGCAAAATGTGACATGATTTAAGGAGAAAGCTGAATATCAGTGATAGATGGTAAATGGAAGAAATGTGAGAAGAAATCTGAGGTGGGGGGAGATGACAAATAGAATAAGGTGCAGTGAAAAGGAAGGGAGGGAGGTGAGATTACTGGCAGGGAATGGCAGGGGTTAGCTGGATGAGAGTTAGAGGAAAAGTCAATGAATTAATTTTTTTAAGAGCACCTACTATGTGCCAAAACACTGTGCTAAGCACTAAGGATACAAAAAGAGGCAAAAGACAGTCCCTTCTCTCAAAGAGCTTCCAATCCAATTGGAGAGAAAAAATGCAAACAAAGATATACAAAGCAAGGTATATATAGAATAAATAGGAAATTATTAACCAAGGGAAGGTACTGGAATGAAGAAGGGTGATAGGGAAGGCTTCCTATAGGATGTGGGAGTTTAGTTGGGACTAAAAGGAAACCAGAGAAACTGATAATCAGAACTGAGATGATAAATCATTCCAAGCATGTAGGTCAGCCAGAGAAAATGCTCAGAGGTGGAATGTAACATCCACAAAGCCAGTGTCACTGAATCAAAGAGTATCTATCAGGTATAAGGTATAGGGTATAAGAAGACCAAAAAAGTAGAATAATTCTAAATTATGTGGGGCTTTGAATGCCAAATAGAGGATTTTATATTTGAAAAGTGTTGTTATTTTTGTTCAGTCATTTTAGGCCATGTTTGACTCTTTATAATGCCATTTGGGGTTTTCTTGACAAAGACATTGGAGTGGTTTTGCCATTTCCTTCTCTAGCCTATTTTACATATGAGGAAACTGGGGCAAACATGGTTAAGTGGCTTTGGCAGGTCACATAGCTAGTAAGTGTCTGAGGTTGGATTTGAAATAAAGAAGACTCATCTTCATAGCTCCAAGCCTGGCGCTCTAGTCACTGTACCACCTTGCTGCCCAAAAAGTAATCTAAATGAAAGCAGATTAAAAGAACTGCAATTCCAATGTACTTTCATCTATGTTTTCCCATTTCTTTCCATCTATTCTAAATGTTTATTATGTTAGTTGATGATTAAGAACTAAAAGAAATAACTTTAGAATTCTAGGGTTCTGTAGGGAAGGAAAAATGCCATTATAGCAATTTTCTGCTTCTGTCTATTGTTTTACTAAGAGATCAATATCATCATTTCATCTCATATCTGATGTCAAATTTCTTATTTACTAAATGCCTTCTCTTCCATTCATGAGGTTTCAAGGGCTACATTTATCATATTTATCTTTATGTCTAAATGAATTTCTTTTCCTCCAAAAACCCATCAAACCCTTGGTAGTCTACCCAACTAAACATTCAATATGGCAGTGGGTGTTAGGGGAGGTGGAGAAAGAAGATTGTATCAAAGTTGTTTGATGAGGGCCACTTAAGGGTTCAAGATGCCCCTCTGCTATTGAACATGTAAGAACTGCTAGAAAAGAGTGTATCCCGATCCATTTGCTTGGGAATAAGAATTTTCTTTTGAAAACCTCAACATTCTTTTTGTCTCATACTTAACTAGAAAGATCCATTGAGGGAAGAAGTTTTGGCCCTAATTTAGTTGATTAAATCTAGCATAAATCATCCTATAATTTTATCCTGAGACCTCTAGAAGAAGCAGAGGTCGGAGAAATAAGGAACTTTGAGGCAGGGATGTGGCTCTGCGGTCTTCGGCCAAACCAGAAGAGGAAGGATAGAAATGAGAAGATGGATATGTATATTTGCTTCCTTCTTAGAGAGCAGCCTGAACCTTTATAGGATGTATGTGGTAGCTCATCATCTAGACTAGACTTGGGACAATAATTATAATAGCCATTTATATAGTACTTTGAGGTTTCCATATACATACTCATTTGACCTCACAACAAATCTGATAGGTAGGTGCTATAATTATCTCCATTTTATAGATGAGGAAACAAAAGCAATCAGAAGTTAAGTGACTTGCAGACTCTCTAGGTTAGTAAATATCTGAGGCTGAATTTGGACTCAGGTCTTCTTGACTCCTGGCCCCTCTCTATTCACTGCTCAATCTAGCTGCCTAGCTTTTGAGAATTCCTCAATATTTTCAAATTGTGTTACCTCCAGATTAGATTATTTTTGTATATACTTGTAGAATGGTGTACTGGTCTATGAGTCCAGACTTTATGAACATGTACAGAGTTATTGAATTGATATAATCTCCATGTGGATTTGGAACAGATGTAGACATTCTGTAGTTCATTCTGTTCTTTGAATCCCATTCTCTTTCTGGGTTAATCCTGTTCATCTTTTTGCCTAGTGGTATTCCAGAAAAGAGACAATGCTGGAAGGAAAGAAGCCTTGAGCCTATCTGAAGTTGACACTTAGCCTGTGAAGTCAGACCTTCTCTGTTCGATCTATTGTCCTAAATGAAGGAGTTTGGCGTCCATGAATTTGTAAGTTTCAAAAGGTCAGAAGCTCAAGCCACCAGGAGATCTGGGAGAGGAGTCCAGGCAAGGCTCTGCAGTCTGATGATCCAGCTTTGCTGTTTCAAGGAATCATGACTGGCTTTCAGGACTCTGCCCAAATATTACTGAGACATGGGCACTTCTGGCAGTGATGCTCTTTTTAGATATGGACTTGGTAACATCTGCCCTATAAAGAGACTGAAATAAATCTGAGCCTAATCTTCCTAGATCCTGAGGTGACTTAGGGAAAGCATCCTTGGCCAGGTGTTTGGAGGAAATGTCTGCACTTGCTATAGCTTCAAAATAAATATTCCTTTATCAAAACTAATTGACTTTAATTGCTTAATTAGTTTCCAGCTAATCTCTGGAGGATAATAGTGAAGGAGTAAGGCCAGAATGAAGGCTGGCCTAATAGTGCTAGAGAAAGATAACCCCAGTCCCTCAGGAATCAAATCTGAGAGGAAATATAGTCATCCTCTCTCTTGGGCGACTGAGACTAGAGAATACTTATTTTACATATATTTTAACATACTTAACATGTATTGGATTACCTGCCATCTAGGGGAGGGGGTGAGGGGAAGGAGGGGAAAATTTAGAACACAAGGTTTTGCAAGGGTCAGTGTTGAAAAATTACCCATGCATATGTTTTGTAAATAAAAAGCTTTATCAAATTAAATTAAATTAATTATTTAAATAAATTAAAAATAAACAAAAAATAAATAAATAAATTTTTTTTAAAAAGAGATACTTGTTATATTCTGTTCTGAGAGAAAATATTATTTAAATGGTCTCATTTTCATTATTGAGGGATTTGGGGGGAAATTTTTTCCTTTCTTTTAGTATTAAATATCAATTGAATTTTCCTTGAGTCAAACTAGTTTTTGATTGTCACAAAATCTTTTTCCAAACAGAATGATCATATATCTTTAAAAAAGGAAAAATATGTCTTTGATAGATTTTACATAAAGCACAGAGTATAGGTAATTTCCCTTTCGCAATTGGCACCAATATAATGTTAGACTTTGAAGACGATCCTATCACATTAGATACATCCTCTATGAATTTATGAACAATGTAGACATTATAGATAAGAATTTCATAGCTTAAGATGCAAGATGATGAAGATGAAAGAGAGTATCTACATTCTCCTGAAAGTATCTACATCTACTGAGCCCATGGATGTATTATTGAAGTAACATTTAAAATATTTGTTAAAATTTGAGCAATTTGGTTTTCTGAGGATTTGTTAGTGAGTCTATTAGCAACCTTAGTCTTCCAACATTGTGGCTATAACGGCATTAGAAGAGAATATCGTGCAGAATAATGGATTGAACTTAGAATCTAAACTATAATTGGATATAGTTGGATGGAAGATGTGCGTAAAAACAAAACAAAATGGGAGAAATCAGAAGAGCAAGAAATGGAGGAGCTTTGGTAGAAGGTGAAGACTAATGGCAAACCCAAGATTTGGGTTCATCTATGGATTTAATTATTCATGAAAGTAAAGCATCATTAAGACATGTAAGTAATTAAAAAGTGCCTCTGAAGTCGATTTAAATGCCTAAGGCCTTTATATACAAATCAGTTTTCTCTCTCTATTAAAACAAAACAAAATGAAAATTGAAATCCCTAAATTAGATTTGGAGAGAGAAATCATGGGTTTAAATGATTTTTCATAACATTTACCATGATCTGATTATCACAAATTAATCACTCCAATTCAGTTTCTTTATCTGTGAAATGGGAATAATAACTTTCACACTCCAAATGAAGAAAGCACTTTGTAAACATTCAGAGGGCAATGAGTTTTAATTTTAAAGAAAACCCTAAGGAAGTTTAGGTATATTTTTATCCAAGGAATTTTCCCCATTTGATTAATTCTCAGAAGGAAAAAACCCATTTCATTGCTTTCTACCTCAGAAATGGTAATTAAAAGAAATATAGAATCTTTGAAAAAAAAAGTGAAGACAGCTTCTTAGAAAAGTTTTTGTCTTTGCTACCAAGATGTTGCAATAGATAGACTGGTAGATAACAGGAAATTTTGCTGACAAAGAATGATAAGAAATTGTTCCTTCAGCATCAATTAAAAATTGTACTGTGTATCCATCAGTCTGAATTGGGAGGGCTTCTGATGAGATTTTGTAGGATGTGAAGTCCACTCAGGCATTACCTGTAAACATTTTCCTAGTGGACTCAGTAGTGTGATATCTACTAAACACTTTCTGACAGCAGGGAGAGATCTTCTGAACTTCAGCATGGAGGATTGAAGGACTAAGATATCATTCTACCAATTGTACTTATTAGTCACTGTGCTGAGTGCTAAAGAGACCAAGAGAGGCAAAACCATGGTTTCTGCCCTCAAGAACTCATGAGAGAGTTAATATGTGAATAAACATATGCAAGATATGTGTGTAGTAGATGGGCTTTTTAGTGGAGAAGGCATTGCAGCTGAAGGTGACTCTGGAGTTGAATCTGAAAAGAAACTGAGGGTTCTATACTTTTTCTTTTCCTAGTTATGAGAGATAGCAGTGCAATGGAGAGAACACTGAACTGGAGAGAGCTTTGCTACTAAGAAGCTCTGTGACCTTGGACCAAGGTCACTTTTCTCTGGGTTGCTGTTTCCTCATAAGTATAATGAAATTGTATTAGATAATATTGTGTTTTTGATCCTTCTTGGTTTGAGATAGTCAGAATCCCATGGCTGCCACTGTTACTGTGTGACATGGGTAAATTCTTTTGAGCCTTATTCTGTATATATATGACTTATCACTAGTCTTAAATATATATTATTTCCATAACATTTGCTTAATCACGGTTAAAGGAAAAAGTACAGGCTGGTTAAATAATTTCTGCAGCAAATAACTTTAGCCTCATTTCTATTTAAATTATTTTTCAGGATTTTACTCCACACAATGGAGTAAAAGTGCCCAAGCAATTAGGGGGTTCAGAAAATTATTTGTAAAGGAGCAACTCTACCTTTAAGGTTGATGTGTGGATCAAATGAAATGGTATTATTGTTGCTGCTTTTCAGTTATCTGATTCTTCATGACTCCATTTGGAGTTTTCTTGGCAAAGATAATGGAGTGGTTTGCTATTTCCTTCTCTGGCTCATTTTATAGATTTGGAAACTGAGGCAGAGAGGGTTAAATGACTTGCCCAGGGCCACACAACTAATAATTATCTGAAGCTGGATTTGAACTCGGGAAGATGAGGCTTCCTGGCTCTAGGCTCTACGCTCTTTGCTCTATGGCGCCACCTAGGGCATTTTGTAAACCTTAAAGCAGGATGTAAAAGCTAATTATCACTATTCCTGGGATTTGAATTTAGGTCTTACTCCAAATCTAGCACTCTATTCAATGTACACTACATAGAAGATTAAACTCGATGATTTGCTTTTTTTTCCCCCTAACTCTAAATTCTGTCACTCCTCACTTTCTGTAGGGCTGCTGAAAAATAAAATTAAAAGTACTACTATTCCTCATGATTTAGAGCTGGAAGGATGTTAGAGACCTCTCAGTCAGCTACTTCATTTTATAGATAAAGAAGCTAAGTGATTCAAAAACTTGCTCAAAGTTACTCAGGCATAAAATATAGAACAAAGCTAGGCCCTGGATCTAGGGCTATTTCCATTGAACCATAACCAAATTGTTTTTTAATTCAGTATGATTTTTTCCATAGCCTGACTACTTATCCAGAAATGAATTCATCCATATTCTATCATTCCACTCTGATTCCCACAGACTTTTTCAGGGTCTTCTAAGAATTTGGGCTCCTACAAGCTAAATCTGTTTATGAGTTTTGATCTCTCCAAAAAAAGAACATTTTCATTTTTCTGGATCATTGCTCCCACCCAGAGTTATTCCTGGAAAATCTCCAAACATATATTAGGTATATATCGTGTCTAGGTTTCTCCAAAGATAAAAAAAAATAAAGTCCTTAGATCCATTACAAGCACTAAAGTTAGCAAAAGAGTATGGGCAAAGGATAACCTTTATTTCATTCTACAATGAAAGGAGAAGATAAAAAGAATTCACAAGAGCTTATAATCTTACGAAAGTCAACATAAGATGATATGTTGGCTAGAAATGATAGATCCAGTGATTTATTTTTTCTTCCTATTAAAGGTACTGCTCAGATCACTCATCTTGCAGTGCAATTTTTTTTAACAACTGTTGAAGTTCCCTTTAAAATCAAATGGTGAGGGAAGAAGACCTATGCTAGAATGCATATATGAACTTCATTCTTTCCCATTTAGTTTCAGTGTTTGAACATTTCCCATAGATAGCAATATTTATCTGTAAATCAATGAAATAGATAGATGGTAGTTTTTTTTAACCCACCTGATCCTTTACCAAGTAGGAAAAAATGAAAGAAGCAGTTTCTTGAACAAGATGTTATAAAAAAGAAAAGGGGAAAAAAGTAGATTGCTTCTCCCACTCTCAAATTTTAGAGCTGACTTGCAAAATGTCTTATGACTGTTGCCATTATAATTTTAAAGTGTATTTCCCCAGTTTTGTAAGATTTCCTGATCAGATAATTTTTTTTGCAAGGAGAGCTAATGCTAGCAGTCGCTCATGACTTTTCACTCTTGACTATCTCCAAATGGTTGTCAAATCTTGTTAATGGGACCTTCCACTTCAGTGTATCTTCCATATGTTCTCATCTCTATTTAGATAGATGGCCACAACCTCAGACCACAAGCCTTTGTTACTCTTCATCTCCTCTATTGCAATAGCCTCCATTTGGCTGTCTTGCCTTCAGTCTTTCCCCTTCTATATTCCATCTTCCATATCCCTGTCAAAAATATTACAACAAGATCCTGATGAATATAAATAATGGATCTTCCCAAATGGTCATATATCTCAGATTTGCACTATTCACAATTATATGTATACTAAATATCATCATTGATTCCAGCCTAATGAAAAACTACCATGCATATTTGATTAATGAAGGATGAGGCTTCTTAATCTGGATTTAACAGGTAAATTTCAAGGGGAAGTGGGGGGAGTTTATGCATTTGGGTAAGAAAAAAAATTTTCAATTTTATTTTCTTTAAACATCTAAATGAAATTTAGCAACCCTTCAATTATTTTTAAAACATGATCAATTGTATTAAAACAATTATAAAACAAAAATAATTGTATTAACACATTCTGAAAAGAGGTCCATGGGCTTCACCAATTTGCCAAAAGAGGGAAGGAAATAAGCATTTATTAAATACCTACTCTGTGCCAAGTGCTGTGTCAAGTACTTTATAAATATTAACTCATTTGATACTTATCACAGCCCTAGGAAGGAGGTACTATTATTATATCCATTTTACAGTCAAGAGAATGAGACAAATTAAGATTAAGTCACTTTTCCAATGCTACACAGCTACTAAGTAACTGACATTGGATTTTAGTCTTCCTGCCTTCAAGGCGAGCAAAATCTCCACTGTACTACTTACTTTGCTCATAAGAACCCATGGCACTCAAAAGTTTAAGAACTCCTGATTTAGGAGAACCCCATGTCCCAAAGAATAGTAAAGTAGTTTGTCAATTAATATCTCTTCTTCCATTTTGTAAATTGTTATCACTTTCTCCCCCATCCTGAGATTGACCAAGCACCAGATACAAATTTCACTTCTTTCACCTAACCTACTAATCCCTAGACCACATTCACTATCAGAGAAAAATTGCTATTTGTCTTGCTTTTTATGATTGATTTGACATTTGTTTTCATTGAAAAAAAGTCAATAGTCAGCCTTAGAAATTTCAATAATTTTGGCCATTTTTTCCCATGCCCCTAAGAGTATGCACTTCAGTGGAGGTGAGAGTCCCTGCTCATCCCCCACTTTGGGAACCAAATCCAAATTTGGAGATGGATCATTTCTTAAAAATGACAAAACAAAGGAAGAGTTTTCTATGTCAATGATTCCCCATACCTTTTGATTAGGGGTGGGGGGATTCTAAAGCATAGGAAAGAATTGGAATATCCTGGTCATGAGATGAAGTGACAGCTAAAAAACAAAAAAACAACCTAAACCAAAACTGATATGAAATCAGGCTGTTATTAAGAGAAGTGTGAAATCCATAATTAAGGGAGGGATAGTCCTCAAACTCCTAGTTTGCTCTGACCAAGTCATATCACAGTCAATTAACCAATAAAACTTATTAAATACTTGATATGTGCAAGAAACTATGCTAAATATTGGGAATAAAAATGTAAAGGACAGTCTCTATCCTTAAGAAGCTCACAGTTTAATGAGAGATACAAGATATAAGCAATTATGTGTAAGTATTATATGTAGTTCTGGGGACTATGTTTTTAGAAGTACATTGATCAGCTAGACAGTGTAGAGAAGGGTAATCAGAAAAGATCTAGAAAAGTCTTGAGATTATGTCCTTTGAAATCAGTTGGAGAATTCAGTATGTTTAATCTAGAGAAAAGAAAACTTCTTTTGAGGAAGAAACATCATTTTTTGGTTATAGTTTGGACCATAAAGGCTTTGAAGTCCCTGAAGCTTTGAGATACTTTCGTCCTCTAAGCTGGATTGGTCCATGGACAGATTTGATTCCTTTAGGGGAAAGGTCTCTTATTTCCATCCTATCTCTTTCCCTAGCATCTAGCACAGTGTTATCCCCATAGTAGGTGGCTAATAATTTTTTTGGATAGTTGTTGGAACAGGAACCTGCCTAAGAATGTCAAGGAATAAGGAAAGACCCACTTCCTTCCCCCAGCTAAAAAAGTCATCTTCACTCCCAGCCTCCTGTTGTGCCTGAAATTTTTTCTAAGGAGATTCAGTCACAGGTTCTCAGATCACCTAATTTGTCAGATACATGAGCGAAAATGACACCTACAATATCCCTGAGAGGTCAGACATAAAACCTGTTCTTTAAGGTTTCCATTAATGGAGATTCTTTTGAATCCCAAAGTAGCCAATCGCACTTCTGGGCAGCTCACATAAGGAAAACAGTGACCCATTACTCTGGTGCCTAATAATTTATACCCATTGGTTCAAATTCTGCTTTTGGGAGCCAAGTGAAATAAATCTTATCTCTTTAGTTTAAGGTGCTATGTCTCTTGTAAAAAAATGCAGATGTGTCATTTATCCATTTATGCATTAATTTTTTCCTCTTTTTCTTGAGTGAGAGGGAAAGGAAGAGTATAGGAAGAAAAATGAGCAAAGAAGAGTGAAGATTGAGGGAGTAGAATGAAATTATTTCATAGTTTTGTCTAGGATACAGCTTTTAAAACTATGGGATGCAACTTCATATGGGGTCCTGTAACTGAATGAAGAGGTTGCAAAATTATGATTTATTATCAGTAAATGTTTGCTTTGTATATCTATTTTATATACCTATATGCCCAGGGTTATGTTAAAATTTCTTTGGTAGAAAGAGGTTGGGAATGGAAAAGGTTTAAGTTTAGTTTGCTCAGGGGATTTCTATGACAGGAGCCTTGATTTTTGTCAGTTCTTTGCCCACAACTCTTCGTGACTTCATTTGGAATTTTCTTGACAAAGATAATGAGAGTGGTTGTTCATGTCCTTCTCTATTTAAATTTTTACAGATGAGAAAACTGAGGCAGACAGGGTAAGTAACTTGCTCAAGGTCACTCATAAGTCTTTCTGACTCCAGACCCAGTACTTTATGTACTTCGGCATCCCTTAGCTGCCCCAGACTCATGATATATTCTGTAAACTCACCCTGCTTTAAAATAGGACAGAAAAACAACGCGAAGCAAATGATCAAGGCTTTTATTTGCTCATGTCCCCATTACTCTCAATTCCCCCCAAAAGAAATCACCTATATACAGCATCCAGGAATCATTTTCCTGGATGACAATGTAGTAATTTTTAACTCAGTGATCAATTTGCTTGACTTAGAATTGGCTTATATACAAAGTTTATATGCGCATCTATAGATTCATCTGTATCTCTATATAAAAATACATATACATATGTGACCTTTTGTAAATCTTAAAGCAGCAAGCAAAGGCAAGTTAATATTTTTATTCGCCCAAGCAAACTTTCCCCATTCAAACATCTGTAGTTAGTGAACTGGTGACCAAGCTTCAGATTTATTTTTGCATTTACTTGTTTCACTTCCTATTCTCAACTCCTTTTAATCTTCATTCCTACTCTAAGCTTCCAAATCTTGTTCCTTCTATGTTTTTCCATTGGGGATAGACATTCTCTTTTTAGTTACCCAATTCAGCCACCAGTCTGGACGAGGTTAGTTTTCTAAATACTGTCCCCTTGATTGGTAGATTGGTAGATTAGTAGAAAATAAGTTTGCCTTGGAGCTTGGCTCTGCCCCAGGAGATCAGAAGGTGACAATGAGATGAAGTGGTACCAGATGGCCATGAATTTGACTAGTCCATCTTCCCCGTCTTGTAGGCACTCCAAACCTGCCCAGTGCTAAACACCAATTGCTATTTAAATCTTTCAAGTTAGATCTGAAAAGCAGAAAAATAAAGTTGTACCCCTTTTCTCCTGGCTCCTCATTCCCCCCAAAGAAATCACTTAAATTCAGCTTCCTGGATGCATCTTACTTGATGGTAACATACTAGTTCTCAGTCTAATGATCATTTTGCTCCATTTGGAATCTGCTCAGCCTCACCATAAGGTATATTAATAAAATGTAAGTAAGGTAAGTAATCTTGTTATTTCTCCCCCCCTCCCATTCTATAGCCTACCCTGCTCCCCAGAGGTGAAAATACCAGCAGCCCTGTCCTATAAGCTTCCTCCCATAAGGGGAAGCTAGTGGGATATTTCTCTTTGGAAGAAGCTTTTCAATAGAAGGAAGCTTCATCATAAAAATAAGCCCCTTGGAATTGGGATATAGGGCTAAGGCTCCACTTCCATGGCCAGACCCTGCGACAGAGCATTTTTAGGTGCCTCCGAAACTTAATCCCCACAAATACATAGAGCACCGGGTTGAAGCAACAGTGGGAGAAAGCAATCTCCTTGCAGATTTCCAAATAGTAGAACACTTGCTTGCTGACTTCACAGTTCTGGATGAGCTTGAGCTCTATCAGTGTCTTCAGGAACATGATCACATTGTAGGGGCCCCAGCTGAGAAAGTAAGCCATCACAATGGTGAAAATGAGCCTGACTGTCCGGTGTCGCCTCTTGGAGGGAGACCGAAATAGGGTCCTGAGGATCTGAACATAGCAGAACAGAATAATCACCATGGAGAAGAGAAAGAAGAAATTGTGTTTGTAGGTGGACAGCAGAAACCACTTGCCCTCAGAATAATCACAATCTTTGTTGGGGTGCACCGTGTGGAAAATGGTATCAGGAACAGATGCCAGGATGCTGGCCACCCAGATACCTGTGATGATCCAGGCTCTGCTGCGACAGGAGTAGCTGCCCAGGCTTGACAGGGGATGCACCACAGACAGATACCGTTGGACCGTCATCACCATCAGGAAAATGATGCTGCTGTAGAGGCTGATGTGGAAAAGCATGTTATACAGCTTACACAAGAACTCTCCAAAAATCCAGTTATAGTAGTGCGCCACAATCAAGAAGGGGAGCAGACAAGAGAAGAGCAGGTCAGAGAGACAGAGGTTAAGGATGAAGATGTTGGTGAGGGATTCCAGACTTTCATATTTCACCAGGACCCACACCACTAGGTTGTTCCCAACAAGGCTGAAGACAAACACCAACATGTAGAAGACCGTATGGCTCAGAGTCACTAAGTTATAGTTCTCATTATTCTCACACAGCTGGCCAGAGGTGCTATAGTCTGAAGTTGAGGTTCCATAGTCTGAGGTCCATGTGTCAGACATCTGGGTGGAAAGCAGAAGCATCAATACCATGGAGAATCACAGAATTGTAGAAATTTAAAGTTGGCCGGTGTTGTGCCCTTGGAATAAATAATCTTGGCCTAGAAGAGATAAAAGAATATATATCCCTCCCTTTCCAATGAGGGATGGAGGTGTGGATGAAAGGACCAGGACTTAAGGAGGTGGGATATGGAATATATTGTCTGACTCAATGGAGGACTTGGTGATTTTGCAATAGTACCAATAAAGCTTCAAGAAAATTACTGATCCATGTTTGCCCACAATTACAGAGAATTTGGGTTCTTCCATAACATGGTATTCAAAATATAATATTAATTATAAAGCAATAAGGATTGCCCTTCCTCCGACCACTTAAGACCTTTCCATAAGCAAAAGAATAGAAAATATTTATTTTTCCAACCCTGAAAGGTTTAGTCTTTTTGTGTCATATACAAAATAAAATAAAAAACAGTATAAGGGGGGGCAACTTACCTTCTCCTTTGCTGAAACAGCAATGACAGATTTTTTTTCACTACCCCTTTTAAAATACAAATACACTCCTCCCCACTCTTGCTCAGGTTAGTGTGTGTGTGTGTGTGTGTGTGTGTGTGTGTGTGTTCTTTGCAGCACTCTGCAGGTAGAGAGATTGCAAGCTTTCTACCAAAATTAAATTACTTCCCCATACTACTGACTTAAGCCAGGAGAAGCCTCTGCTCTCAGATGAGATACAGATTTATAAAGAGAGGGGGAAAAGATCAATGCATTAGGTACCAGAGGACCTAGCTTCTACCACGTACTGGCTATATGACCTTGGGCAAACTCAATTTCTCTGGCCTTCAGTTTCACTCATCTGTCAAATGAGAGGACTAGACTAGATGGTTTCTAAATTTGTTTCCAAATCTAAATCCAAGATCTTATCATACAGAACCAGGATTGGGAAGCTACCTCTGTGGAGATTCTGGGACAAATCTCCCATGTGTTAAGTATCACCTGTCTACATCCTTCCTCTGGCTGTTCATGTGGCACCATTTGTGTATGATGCTGCCTCCCACTTGTTGCTATGGCTGCTGACTCAGAGTCAAAAAAAGCATTTTCAATTGTATGGAATAACTGGTATTCTCTCTATTCCACCTGAAGAACTATGGACTTTTTTTTTAAATTTAATTTATTTATTTTGCTGAAGCAATTTGGGGCTAAGTGACTTGCCCAGGGTCACACAGCTAGGAATTGCTAAGTGTCTGAGGCCAGATTTGAACTCAGGTCCTTCTGACTTCAGGGCTGGTGCTCTATCCACTGCACCACCTAGCTGCCCACAACTATGGACTTTTGATGGAGAAAATCATTTCCATATACTCTCTCTTACACACTCCACACACTCCATATTCCAGCCAAAGAGACAACTTAATTTTTCCAGGACAGTATGCTACCCTTTATCTTAGTTCAAGTCCTATTTCTTTTATTCTGGGCAAAATATAAAACTTGTCACTACTCCAGGTGATTCTATAAATTGCAAAGAAAATGCTGATTTATTTTGATAGAATGAGTTTCTTCACAGACAATTCTATAATGTAATGAAATCATAAGCTCAGTCTAAAATTCTCCCACATATATAATATGATGATATATATTTATTTATGTTTATACTTCCTCCCCCACTAGAATGTAAAGTCTTTCAGGAAGGGTATATATCTATATCTATATATGTGTATATACACACATACACATATATATGTATACATATAATATATACACATATATGTATCCACCCATACATGTGTGTATAAATTATACACACACACACATATATATTTTTATATATATGTCTTTATATCAATAACACCTAGCAAAGTGAAATTACTAGATTCTCAAAAATGCAAAGGAGTACTTACTTCCTAGGAGTAAAGATGGGGTTCCTTTTTCCTAGGAGTACTGCTGTTTTTGGAGAACTAAAAGGAATCAGGGCAGGGTCCAACTCTTTCCTATGCATACATTTTGTGTGTCTACCTGGGCTCTTGGGCAGCAATGGGATCTGGTCTGTGATGGGGATCTCTAGTAGTGGCTCTGTTGGCCTGTTTGCAGGGGTATACTGGACCCAGTTCTACCAGTTTATGAAGAATGATACTCACATGTTCAGTGTGAGCATTTGCACTTCAGAAATGACCAGCAACAAAAAAGGGCTTGATCTGAATTTTTGATTGTTTAGACTTGGTTGTGTTATGATAAAGACTGAAATTAAACATGTGTGTTCATATTTTTTTGGGGGGGAGTTTTTAAACATTTGCCAGCATAATCCTGTCTCTGTGTATGAGATCAGAGCAGAAGGTCTCAAGGATTGGCTAGTCAGATCACAAGATGGTATGAGACATTGATGGAGTCTGGCTTCAGATCTTCATGGCTGAATTTGCATCTGAGAATAACATGGCCGTAGCTCTCAGATTTCCTGGGACAATCCTCCTATCATCACCCATTCTGTGACATTATATTAAGAGGCCATCCAAATGCCTCAGTACTTCATCATGTGCTATTTAAACCCCTCAGCTGACTCAGATCACAACCTCAGTATGACTTAGAAGTTCTGCAAGCGTTTCTGTGACTGGAAAACTTGTCACAGCAGTGAACCTGGTGGAGAGCCTCTCTATACTTAGTAAGACTTTATCAGAGTTAGAGTATCTGCTTATTGGAGTATGTCAAAAATGTTGGGGGACCAGGGCATGTGTGATGGGATTGTCTATGAAAGAATTCAGGCTTGAACTATCTCCAGATAAAGCAAAGGGCATTTACTGGGGTCAAACATTCTTAAGGTCTCTTCCTTAAGGGAGAGAAGCAGGCCAGCAGAGTAAGGCAAGGGATTGTATTGAGAAGGGAGAGTAAGAAAAAAATGGGAGAATTGGGCAATCTCAGATGCATCTGGACAATTTCAGATAAGATATTCATGGGGGAAAAATCCCTATGATCAGATATATCTCAGATGGGATATACATGGGAAAAAATCATTTTGTTCTAGAAAAAAAGGAGAAAACCTGGAAAAAATATAAGATTAACAGTTCTTTTGTAGAATCAGGATATTGGGGTTGGGACAGCAGCCAAGATTCCATTATTCTCTCCTCAAAAAAACTAGGATTATTTGGGATTAGGGATGATGGTTTGATCTTCCGTAACTTCTTTAGACTGATAAAGGGCATGAGAACCAGAGCCGACTAAAGGAACAGTCATGAGAGGGTAGAGATGGATGTGATTGTACCTGAGTGGCAGTGAGGAGATGTGCTGCTCACCTGGGGAGGTAGGTATTGTTTGATACCCATCTTGTAAGGTCATCTGGAATTTAACTGAGTCTAGTCTGGAAGAGACAAATTGGGTTAGGAGATTTAACAAAGACTGAATATTACAAATAGGAAAATAATGAGGAGAAAGGGAAAGTAATCAAGAGCTCCAAATGGTACCTGGACTGAAGGTCCAGGCAGAGTACAGATGAAAAGGGCCTCTGACACAGTTTGTATTACTTGTGCATTGACTCTCCTCTGGGATGAGAAGTTACCGAGAGGGTTTCTGGAATCACCTGGAGGGGGAGATTGAATGTATCCCCTCTCTGTAAGGGCCTCTTCTTAGGGATGATAGGATGAAATATGAGAATTGGGGACCTAGGGGAGCAAGGGAGCCAATGTAATAGATGTGGTAGGATAAAGAAAGCATCCTTAGCTCTCTGTTCTACTTCAGGTAAGAGTTACAGCTGACAACCAATCATGAAGTAATAATTCCAGCAACAATTCCATAGCCAGACTCAGGTATAATCAGATGGGAAACATGGGAACTGAGCCAGAAGTTCCTACCTTAAGCAAAGCCAAAGGTTGTCCTCTTGGCTTTTGTCCAGACACAGATTTCCACCTGTAACATCCCTTTGAATAACTTGTGGCATTTCTCTCAGATGGTAGGTTGCTAACTTGATGATCCCTCAGATAATCATACCCGAATTCAAAACTCAAAACAGTATCAGTTATAGTCCCAAGAGATTAGAATTACAATAAAATAAATAAATTTACCAGGATTCACACACATAAAAGATGTCACTTAACACCTTTCTTTTCTTCTCCTTGAGCTCAAATTCATGCTAGTGTAAAGACAAATCATTAGAAGTCATTTCTATATAATAAACAAACTTGTACATTCCCAGTTAACTCATTTCTTGTTCAGGAACTATCTAACTATTTAAATATATAAACTAGCTCTTTTCCCAGGACTAATGACTGGCCCACACGATGGTTTCAAGAAACCTGGCAAGCTTACAAATTAAGGGTAATTGACAGGGACTCCAGAGTCTCTTGCTCCTGCTTGCCCACCCCACTGATCCTTCGGGCTGCTGTGGGCTCTGCTTTTTCACCTCCACCCCACCATGCTGCACACTCTAAGAATGGATAAACTCCAGATAAACCGAACCAATCCAGATTAAACTCATTCCCTTCTTTTCAATCATCAATTTTAGATTTTAACATTGTGACATTAACTCCAAATAACTTCGTTAATAATGTTCAGGAGTGATACTAAATTGTCTTAGTTGTAGCTTCCTTTTAACTTACTAGTAAAGAAATACCCAGTGTCTTAAACTGCATTTACAAAACATTATAAAACGGGGTTAGCAAGGCTAAGAAAATAACAATAGATTTTTAAATAAATTTTCCCACCTCCTTTTAGTTTTTCAGTTTATAATATTCCAATATAGCTTAATCTATTTTTAATGGGTAAGAGTCTTATATAATTTATAGTCAGGAATCCAATTTAACACACACAACAATTTAAAAAGTTACATTAAAATTGACCAGTATTTAACTTTGGTTTGTAAGACTCCCTAAATTTTAACTAAATGTTCCAGTAAAACTCAATTACCTTTTTGGCTGTTGCCCAATTCACACAAACCTTTTCTCTTTTTGTAAGTCAGGAAAGATTTAAGTGAGAATCCAGGAATTTTCACTGACACAGCGCCCAACTCTGTCTCTTAATTTTTCCCCCCTCTCTTTCCCATCCACCCACCCCTGTTTCAGTCAGAGAGAAAAAAGGGATAGGGGAAAGAGGAAGAGACTCTCACTTTCTTCTCTGCACAATCTTCCTATTTCTCAGAGGTTTGGGGATCCTATTACTTACCAATCAGGTGACCTTAATTTAGTTGCATTTATCACAACACTAGTATTATAAATTGGTCACATCTGAAAACTCTTTTAAGTTAGAAAGTATGAAGCATTTTATCTTATATATCCACAAAAATGATTTTTTTCCCATGTACATCCCATCCAAGATATATCTGATCATAGGGATTTTTTTTAAAAAAAGTAATAAAAATAGCTAATATTCATTAACTTTTACTTATAATTAAAACTACCCATATTCTAGGGTTCAGAGTATTACCTATGCTGGCACTAAATTTACCTCATTAAATATTTCATAGTCTTCAAACATAAAACACATCCTTTTAAAAGCCTAATTCATATGGAACAATATCCAAAGAAAGTTTTGTCTAATAGTGTTTCTAGTTAGCAATGATCTCTCAAATTTCATAATAGAGGTGTTAAAATACTATACAATTTAGAAACACAATAATAACACAAACAATAAACTTGATGGCACCAATTGCCATCAAGATGGGACCATCTGAGCAAAGTCATGGAGATATCAGATGAAATGTGTATAAAGAACAGCAAATCAGTCAATTTTTCTGGAATATAGAGTTCGTGAGAAGGTATAATGTGGGATAAATCTGGAGTCAGATTAGGAGAGGTTCTACCTGCCAGAGTTAGCTCTCTATTGACATATCCTTCAAGAATATAGGGTCCTATCTGTACTTTAATGAAGCATCAGAGTAGACTTTAGGAGAGATTGCCATCAAAAGGTACAAGAAATTCCAATGTTTGGACAAATGATAACAGAATGAATCAAGCTAGTAATCATGATGATAAGGACCTGCTTAAAAATGGAGGCTGAAGAAATATTAAAGGGATTGATGAAAATCTATATTATTTACAACTTCAGCAATGTATATCTACTGTTTGTATCATGAGGGTAGTGTGGTACAGAGATTGCATCTATTGCAATGATTGGGCACAACAGATCTGCCCATGAAGCTTGTGGATGCTAGGCTGGGCCTCCTAATATAAGTATTCACTCAATGGGGCAATCAAAACCGATTAATTCTAATACAAGGTTGCAAATAATGGTAAAAATTTTAAGGCATTATTCTACTCAATTTAGCAAACATTTATTAATCACTTATTCTCAGGGCACTCTGCTGGGTGCTGGCAAATACAAAAATATTATTTTAAATGGCAAGTTCTGAATCTCAAAGAATTTATATTCTGGAGGTGGAAAGGAAGGGACTTGGGCATTAACAGATATATAAAAATCTAGTTAGATGTGGTTAGAGGTAAAGGAGAACAAGGCAAAGCATTCTGGGAAAATTTGAGTAGGAAGAGAAAACTTTCAGGTTTAGAGATGACTTCATACAGGAATTCAAGCCAACTTTGTAGTTCAAAACTTTGTAGTTTTTTATCCAGTGAATGCATAACAATTTAATTATAAAATTTTATTTTATCATGGAAATGAGTGCAAAGGGCATAATATTATAGACCTTGTAGTGTATTCTGAAGTATATTAAAGATGTTAACCCAGAAAATAAAATCCTTTGTCAGATCCCCCACATGATTCTTGAATCCCTTCCTATTCTGGGTTCATGATGGGATGTTTGGGGTAAACATAGTTTCATCAGTAAAGCTTGAACCCCCATCCAGGACATGTTTTCCTAATAGATCTGGCAAAACCATAAAGTAAATGGTAAATTGTTAGTTAGGTCACAATACAAAATAAATAGCAAGGCAATTATTAGTAGTAGACTCATTCTTTGAGCCTATACATGAAAGAGCAAAATCTCCCATATAATCTCATGCCAGTGGGAAAAGGAACATTTCTCTGAAAACTGACACAATGCTATAATACTACAAGGGAACTTCTCATAGCTTTATTTTCCAGAAACCAGTTGCACCAGAAATATTGCATTTCTCCCTGCTTCTGAAGCTACATTTCCTGCTAGAGTTATCTGCCTGGTTTCCTTCCTCAAAACTGACACAATTTCAATTCTTTTTTTTTTTTTTAAGCCAAGCACACCACCACACTAGAATGGCCCCTCAGATGGTTGTAGACTTTTATTCAGTTTCTGAGTAGTGCCCCTGACTCTTTTCCTTCCAACCTGCTCTTCTTGCCAAGTGTTCTACATATATTATCTCATCTGATTTTCACAATGAGAGAGGGGCTAATATTATACCATTTTACTGAAGAGGATAACGGAGGCTTAAGAGAAATTAAGTTTTGCCCACCTACTTCTCACCCAGATAGAAGTTGAATTTGAATTCAGGTCTTCCTGATTCCAATCATAGCATTTTTCTCCATTAAGCCTCCTTGAAGTTTTCATAAGAAGTCTCAAGGAATAACAGCAATACAAAAGGGGCAAAGATGGAGCTGAGAGGTGGCTTGTACTCTGCTGTCCTGACACTGTGACATAGTCCTTATACCCTTGCATTTGTATCCCAGTAGAACATAAGCCTTTTGAGGATGAGGAATTTTTGGTTTGGATCTTTGCAGCTTTATTTAGCACCTGCCTTAGCTAGGATCTGGAGTCAAGAAATCCTGAGTTCAAATTTGGCTTCAGAGACTTACTGGGCAAGTCACTTTACCTCAGTTTCCTTATCTGTAAAATTCAGATAATAATAGAACCCACCTTCCAGGATTGTTGTGAGGGTAAAATGAGATATTTGTAAAGTACTTGCAAAATTTAAAGTCCTGTATAAATATAAATACTTGCTGTTATTATCATTTTAATAACTGATTGAGTTGGTTAGGAAAATATAAGCAGTGTACCAAATAGCAGGTTTATATACTCTACTCCCCCCACCCCACTCCATTATTTAGAAATCATATCTAGTGTTTCCCTCTCATTAATCAGGGTGATTTTGTTAGTGGAGAAGTAAGATTTGGATTATCATTCCTTTTCTTGCATTAAGAAGTGGGAAAGGGAACTCACAGTGGAAGATTTGTTTCCACTTCTCTCCACAATAAAAGACCTGTGATTTTGGTGACCTTTAGAGACCAGATGATGGCTCTTGATTAATGGGGGAAAGAAATTCAGAAAGGGAAAAAATTAAATTTCTTTTAAGCTTTGATGTAGAATTAAAAACAAAAGTTTAACCCCTGTAACTAATGCTTGATAGCCCCTACCAGTTCTTGAATCCTTCATGGGTCATGCATAGCATGTAAGACTTTAGAATCAGGGATAAATATGTTTAGACCTCTATGTGATTGTAGGCAAATTGCTTTATGGCTATGGGCCTCAGTTTCCTCATCTGTACAATGGGAATGATCATAAGAAAACTTAGTATCTTATCTTACAAGATTTTTTCTAAGGAGCAAGTATATACCTTTTCTCTTCCCCTATCCCTTTGCTCCTCATTCACAATTGAAGATAAGCCTTTGCATTCACTTTAATTATCCTGTTTATATCTTATTTGACCATAGTTGTTTGCATGCTGTTTTCCCCCAGATTAGATGGTGAACTCTTTGAGAGCAAAGAATGTTTATGGCCTTTCTTTGTACTTCCAGAGCACAATGCCCAGCACATAGTGGGTGCTTAATAAATGCTTCATGATTTAACCTCATGTGCAATATAATTTACAGTTTGCAGCATGTTTTGGGAATGGACAAATATATAGTTCTTACTCTAATAGGAATGGTAACTAGTCAGATGACTAGCAGCCTTAGATATTTTGAGGAATCTCACCTGAGTCTTGAGAGAAGGAAAAATCGGGGGAAATTACATTGCTTTGTGAGGTTCTAGAGTATAGGGAATTCTTTTTGACACAGGACATCCAACCCAAATATCAAAAGTAAACACATATAAAGGAAACTTTGTTTGTGAGTCAATTTATGCAAAACATACCCCGGGCTAACCTTCATGGGACTGAGGAGAAAGTACAGGGACTGTCACACTTTTGTGTTCTGGCAGGTTCCTATTTTAATTAATTATGTGGCACATAGTTGTTTCTGTTCTGCAAAAAAAAAACAAAAACAAAAACAAAACTAAAAGATCTTTCAGGACTCATTTAAATTTCAGTCTTGGAGTCAAATCTTGGTTTTCTTGCTTTTTGGAGGGAATATCAATATCAATCAATCCTTATTGAATATGAAGTCTCTTGCTAGTAGTGACTTCCTATAATTGGAAATGGGCAGAAGAACTTCAAGGATAGAAAATGCATCATTCTTTATGAGTCCTCATCCTGGTTAACTGCAGCCCATGAAATACCAGATTTCCAGAGAAAGTATTGGTCCCCCTGAGAGATCAGAGGATATCTGTGAGAGGATGTGTCAGGCAGATTAAAATGTATTAAGTAGTTTCCCTAAAAGGATATGTCAGCCAGGAGAGCACAGGACCAGTTCTGAGAACTGAATAGCTTTTTATGTCTTGTGACCTTGAACAAGTCAATGTACTGTAGGTCTCAGTTTTCTCATCTGTAAAATGAGAGGATTAGACAATATGGCCTCTGAGATTTCTTCCATCTTTGGATCTATTATTATATGATCCCTAGTGAGAAGAATACTCACTTTGGGACCAGGACACTGGAAAATATTGTAAAAGTCAATGGACTTCAGATTCCCACTATCCACTTGTTTTAGAGAACACAATGAATTGCATTTTCTTCTCTTCTAGTAAAGCTTTCTTTTGTCTAATATTACTAGTCTGCCAGTAAAGAATTCACGCCAATCAACCAGTCTGTCCAATTGAGATATTTTTCCAAGTTTTCTTGATTATGAATGAAAACAAGGTAGCTGAGATATCCTCCCCCAAATAACCTAGTCTCCCCCAAGCCTGGGGCAGTTCTGAAACAAAGGTTAATGAATTATAGAATGATAACGCTAGAAAGTTTTGAAACCCCTCATTATATGTTTAAATAAATGAAGGTTATTGTAACTATATACTGGTGTGTGTGTGTGTGTGTGTGTGTGTGTGTGTGTATAGATGGATTAGTTTTATTTTCTGTCCAACTGTTCATCAGAAACTTTCTCCATCCACTTGATATTTCCTGTGTGGATAGGTAGGCTTGATGAACTGTTTTATATGATTAAAGACATCATTTAGGAGATTCATTAATATCCTGGCTTAATTGCATCAAGCTCCTGCAGTCTCATAACATGAGCATTTTATATTTTTGTCTTTGATCATCTTTCCTCTCAGTGGATGGTCTCAGAGTGAGAGCAAGACGAGGTGAGGACTATTTTTTTTGGTCTAGACTTTTGATTTCACAGGCATAGGGAGCACCAGCTGAGTAAAAATCCTTTGTCAATGCACAAGAATAACTTCTTTATAAGGAATAATTTTAAAGATCTACCAGGAGCACTGACTAAGTCTACCTTACAGTCAGTGTGTGCTTCTGCAACTCCAACTTGATCTTGATCCACTGTCCCAAGATGCCTCCAAATAAATAACATATACATGTGGGTTTTGACATTGTATATACAAGCACCATCAGCTCTCTATACCCTAGGCCAAGCTGCCTGTTAATAGGTAATCCATCTGTATATTTCTATGTTTATACTTTTGTATATTGTGCTATCTGGCTCTGTATCCATACATTGTACAATTTCCAGAATTATCAGGTCAAGTAGAAAATGTTGTAAGTAGCCAGAAAGAAGCAATTCAAATATTAAAGAACCACAGTCATAATTACCTAGGACTTAGCAGCTTCTATATTAAGGGATCAGAGGACTTGGAATATGATATTCTATAAGGCAAGGGAGCTTGAATTACAACCAAGAATCAACTACCCAGCAAAACTTAGCATAATCTTTCAGGAGAATTAGATGGATATTAAATGAAATAGGGGCTTTCAAACTTTCCTGATGAAAAAACCAGAGCTGAAAAGAAAATTTAATATCCAAATATGGGACTCAAAAGAAGCATAAAAAGTAAGCAGAAAGAAAAAAACATGCTATTCAATAAGATTAAATAGTTTGCATCTCTACATGGGAAAATAATACTTGTAACTCTTGAAAGCTTTATCTCTATAACGGCAGTTAGAAAGAATATACATAGAAGGTATCTCTGAAATCATCTTGCTGGTCATTTCTTACAGAACAATAATATTCCATAACATTCATATACCATAATTTATTCAGCCATTCTCCAATTGAAGGGCATCTATTCAATTTCCAGTTTCTAGCCACTACAAAAAGGGCTGCCACAAACATTCTTGCACATGTGGGGCCTTTTCCTTCCTTTATGATTTCTTTGGGATATAAGCCCAATAGAAATGCTGCTGGGTCAAAGGGTATGCACAGTTTGATAACTTTTTGAGCATAGCTCCAAATTGTTCTCCAGAATGGCTGTATCCGTTCACAGCTCCACCAACAATGCATCAGTGTCCCAGCCCTCCCACAACCCCTCCAACATTCATCATTAACTTTTCCTGTCATTTTAGCCAATCTGACAGGTGTGAAGTGGTATCTCAGGGTTGTCTTGATTTGCATTTCTCTGATCAATAGTGATTTGGAGCACCTTTTCATATGACTATAAATAGTTTTAATTTCATCCTCTGAAAATTGTCTGTTCATATAAGATGACTTAGATGTGCTGATATAAAAAACATTAAGGATGAATAAAAGCATTATATTGGGAGAAGAAAAAAAGGGGGGAGACAAAATCTGGTAAATTGCATCACATGAAGAGTGACAGAAGACATATTACAGTAGTGGGAAAGAAGGTAGGGTATGAGCATTGTTTGAATCTTATTCTTACCGGATTTGGCTCAAAAAGGGAATAACGTACACACTCAGTTGGAAATTTAAGTTACCACATAGGGAAGTAGGAAGGAAAAGGGGAAGCCTAGATAGGTAGTAAATATGTTTAGAGATGGGATGTGAGCATCTGGGGTAAACTCTGCTGCTTTTCCACTATATGCTACTGCCTCTCTCCCACCATGTCCCCAGTCAGAGTTCTTCATTATCAAGTGAATGATGTCCATCTTGTCAACATTCTCTAAAATGGGCCATGACTTTTCCTCACTCTTCATCATAATGAGGCAGCTCTCTCACTCCCCAGCCCTTCCAATAATCCAGTCAACATTTATTGAGTACCCACTTGGTGGAGGAAGACAAAGTTTAGATAAGATATAAATAAGATTTAAACTCCATCAATAAATCAATCCTTAGTTTGTTGACTTATTGCAGTCCCCAATTCCCAGCATCACTCTTCCATCAAACAAAAATGTCTTGCAGGGAAGGAATAAATGATCATTAAATACCCACATATGCAGACACTCTGCTAAAAGCTTTACAAATATTATATCATTTGACCCTCGCAATAAATTTGCAGAATAGGTGCTATTATTATTTCCATTTTATAGTTGAGGATATTGAGGCAAACAGAATTTAAGTGAGTTGCCCAGGCTTTCACAACTAGTAAGAATAACTAAATATCTGAGTAATAGTAATTGTAGTATCTGAAGCTGAACTCAGGTCTTCTTCCATCCACTATATCCTGGAATGATCTTCAGGGTCTTCACCATCCTGTTTGTCCTCCTCTGGACCTTCCCCAGTTTATTCTTTCCTAAAAGTGAAGAAAAAAGGTAGATAGTCATTCTCTTGGGGGATGAAGAAGACTTGGCTCTTCCCAGCTCTTCTCGCCCAGATTGAACTTCTAAGAACCTAGGACACATACCCCATGCCCTCTGTCCTGTATACAAGATCCATTCTCTACCCTCTAAGATACCATCTATAGTCTGATGAAATTTGCCATTTGGAGCCTCTTTAAGTTTTTCAGGTTCCTGCAATCAACCAAATGCCAGGTGATGAGCATAGATCCACCCAATCACACACTGTGGGTGTGTGATTTTTAAAAAGTTTTATTGTTCTTCAATCGTTTTCAGCCATGTCCCACTCTTCATGACCTCATTTTGGGGTTTTCTTGACAGAGATACTGGAATGGTTGCCATTTCCTTTGATGACTCCCTTTATAGATGAGGAAACTGAGATAAATGGGATCACACAGGTAGTAAATATCTAAGATCAGATTTGAATTTAGGAAGATGAGTCTTCAGTCTTCCACAAATTAAAGGAGAAGGGATCGAGCATTTATTGAGCACTCCTAGCATTCACAAGACATTATGTCAAGGGTATTGAAAGAGAGAAGCTGTGAGGAGGGAAAGGGTGTGATAATTATCTTCAGTCATTTGAAGGATCTGTCACATAGAAAGGAGATATGACAGACTTCTGAGGTCCAGAAAGCAGGGTAAGAAGTTTTTATCTCATTTAATCCTGACAATCACCCTGGGAGTTAGATACTATTACTATCCCCAATTTAGAGTTGAGGAAACTGAGGCACCCAGAAACTAAGTGATTTTTCCCAAGATCTCATAGGAAGTGGGTGTCTGAGGCTGGATTTGACTTCACTTAGCTGGGCAAGTTAAGGACTATTTTGGAATAGGGTTGAAAGGGAAAAAATGTCTTTTTCATGTGATTATTCAAGTACTGATTCGTATTCCCTTCTCCTAAACTCTCCTGATCTGTCCCTACCTTTACCTTCTTTCTGTCCTCACTGCAGCAATTTATATTTGTGATCACCTTAAATTAATCATTGTGGCTTGATTCAAGGAGGGGTTTTCAGAGGCTTTGAGCATTGCTTACTTGGGCTTCCTTTCTTGGATTCATTCGTAGTCAATCACAGAGTTTTAGTTCCCATTTTCTCTCTCTTCCCTCTTCAGATGTTCTAAAGGGCTCTTTTTGGTCACATAGTAGAATTAGGAACAGCAGAAATGATGATAATAACATTACTAACAGTAACAATAAACATGGTCAATAGCATTTTCACAAATAGAAAAAGAAAAAGCACTTTCCATTAATTATCTTATTTGATATGTAGAAGGGACTAGATAGCCCTGGAATTGCCATTGACTAGACCTGGAATTGTCATTGACCAATGGGCACTTGAATCAAAAGGTAGCAAAAAATCTAGGCAGCAAAAAGTACTGAGAATTCTGAGAGGGAGATGAAAGCATCCCTTGTGCCTATGGATGAAGACTTTCTTCTTTATTATCTGTGTATGTGTGTGTGTGTGTGTGTGTGTGTGTGCACTCGAATGTATGTTTTAAAGATGAAGAAGAGAAAAACCAATTCAACCCTTTTTTAATGAGTTGATTGGGTTGTTTTATCTAATCTTAAGAGCAACATCCCATACCTGTGCATAGATACCTGCCTCTACAAAGGGTAAGGGGGCCTCTTCTTTAGGATCCAGTTTATGTTCTTTATGATTTTACAACATTCAGTTTCAATTATTTTGTGGTTGCCTCTTTCCTCTTAAGACAAGTTTCTACCTGAAATTTGGATGGTTTCCAAGGCTCTCTTTCATCATTTGAATGTGGTATAACTTCTGTGGTATATAGATTCACAAGGAGATAAATATATGATATTAGCTACTAATTTGTACCCACTAAATGTTCCTTCCATCTTACTCTATAATATGGATGCTTCAATTTAGCTTCATATAGTGTCTCTTATTAGAATGTAAGCTCCTTGAGGGCAGACAATATTTTTGTCTTTTCTTTATATACCCAGCATTTAGCTTAATATTTGGCACATGCTGTTGCTATTTAGTTGATTGATTAGTTGTGTCCCACTCTTCATGACTCTATTTGGGGTTTTTTTGGTCAGAAACACTGGAATGATTTGCTATTTCCTTTTCCAGCTCATTTTACAGATGAGGGAACAGAGGCAAATGAGGGATAACTGATTTGCCCAGAGTCACAAAGCTAGTAAATGTCTGAGGTTGAATTTGAACTCAGGTCCTCCTGACTCCAGAGCCAATGATCTATCCACTGTGCTTAATAAATGCTTGTTGATTGATTGCTCGTGTGATTGACAGAAGAATAGTTGGAGAGGATTCTGGGAAAATGGTGGAGTAAGCAAGAGAACTTTTGGCTCTCCAAATTTTCCCCACAAAGACAGAACATCTGTTCAGAGTAGCAGAAAATAAACATGGAATAAAGTAGTTGTCCTCCTAAGACAATCTGAGAAGACTCCAGGAAAGACCCTACCTCTATGGACTGAAGTTCAGCCTGAGTGAAGTGAAACAAGTATCTACTTCCAGGCCAGCAAAAAATAAACCTTGGGGTTAGTTGGGTTGAAAGTTAGCCTTAGCCTTAGGAGTTTTCTTCTTGCAGAAGGTGAGGAGGTTTGATGGCTGAGCAGGAGAAGATTGAAGGACCTTCAACCATTTAGGGATGTCAAGTACAGGTATGCTGACAGATATGTCCTGGGCTGTAGCTCTGGGGAGAAAGAGCTAGCACATACCTAGTGTGTGCAGTAGCAAGGGAACCTGTTGGCTTTGGGCACTTGCAGGAGAGCAGAATCACTGGTTTCAGTTCTGGATCAGCTGCAGACAGGACAGCTATAGTTTGCAGCCACTGGCGGGAACACGGGAAGCAAGATTGTTTTCAGGACCGTGCATCTGTGGGACCTAGCCATGGCTTAGGAGTGTAGCAGAAAGCCCAAGCTTGGGCCCTGAAACAGACCCCAGAAAAGACAGTAAGGACTTGAGGCTTGGGCCATCATTCTCCACACCTTGGGACTAAAACTTGATTACACTAATAGCTGCTAAAAACAAAACAAAACAAAAAATAAATAAAAATGAGTAAACAAAGGAAAAAGAACCAGACCATAAATAGTTGCTATGGGAATAGAGAAGATTTAGGTTTATATTCAGAGGAAGATAATGGAGCTAAAAAAATCTTTCTATTTCCATGAGAAATATGGTCCCAAGCACAAAAAGATTTGTAGGAAAACTTTTTTTTTCTCTTGCTCATTTTTTTTATTTATAAAAGCTTTTTATTTACAGAACATATGAGTATTTTTTTCTACGTTATCTTTGCAAAATTTTCTGCTCCAAATTTTTCCCTCTTTCCCTCTACCCTCTCCCCTAGATGGCAAGTAGTCTAATACATGTTAAATATGTTAAAATATACGATGAATCCAATATGTGTATACATATCTATACAGTTATCTTGCTGCACAAGCAAAATCAGATCTAGAAAGGAAAAAAAAAAAAACAACCTAAGAAGGAAAACAAAATGTAAGCAAACATTCACAGAAAGCATTAAAATGCTGTGTTGTGGTCCACATTCAGTTCCCACAGGCCTCTCTCCGGATGTATATGGCTTTCTTCATTGCTGAACAATAGGAACTGGTTTGAATCACCTCACTATTGAAGAGAACCATGTCCATCAGAATTGATCATCTTATAGTCTTGTTGCTGTGTATAATGATCTCCTGGTTCTGCTCATTTCACTCAGTATCAGTTCATATAGGTCTCTCTAGGCCTCTATGAAATCATCTTGTTGGTCGTTTCTTACAGAACAATAATATTCCATAACATTTATATACCATAATTTATTCAGCCATTCTCCAGTTTATGGGCATCCATTCAGTTTCCAGTTTCTTGCCACTACAAAAAGGGCTGCCACAAACATTTTTGCACATGTGGGTCCCTTTCCTTGCTTTAGGATTTCTTTGGGATAAAGGCCCAGTAGAAACACTGCTGGATCAAAGGGTATGCACAGTTTGATAACTTTTTGAGTTTTAAATTGCTCTCCAGAATGGTTGGATCTGTTCACAATTCCACCAACAATGTATCAATGTCCCAGTTTTCCCACATCCCCTCCAATATTCGTCATTATCTTTTCCTGTCATTTTAGCCAATCTGACAGGTGTGTGTAGTAGTATCTCAAAGTTGTCTTAATTTGCATTTCTCTGTAGGAAAACTTAAAAAGGATTTTAAAAATCAAGTAACACAGATTGAAGAAAAATTAGAAAAAATAAGAGCAACCCAAGAAAATCAAGAAAATTATGAAAAGAAAGTCAACCAATTTGAAATAGAAAATCAACAACTTAAGAAACAAAATAACTTCTTGAAAACTAGAATTGGGCAAAAGGGAAGCTAATGATGATCTAAGATACAAAGAAATAATAAAACAAAATCAAAAGAATGAAAAAATAGAAGATAATGTGAAATACATTAATGGGATTATGTGAAACACATTAATGGGATTCTGCTTGAACCCCAACAATTTAATCAGAAAAACAATAAATTTGGAGAACATGTTGAGGAGAAATTATATATATATCTATGAAAGAGGGAGAGAGAGAGAGAAAGAGAGATAGAGAGAGAGAGAGAGAAAGAGAAAGTATGTATATTCTAAATTCAGAAAGAAATGAGGGTAAGGGAATAGAGTGGGGGAGGATGAGAAGGACTATTCAAGGGTGGGACGTTAAAGAATAGGAGAACAAAGTAGTGGGAAGAAGTAAAACAGACAAGTCAGGAAAGTGGGGGTGAGGATAATGGGGAAAAAAGAAAGAGGAAAATACACAACAGGTAATTTCAGCTTAGAATGTGAATGGGACGAATTTGCCCATAAAATGGAAATGGATAGCAGTTTAAAAATTTGAATTCAACAATACCTTGATTTCAGGAAACATTATAAAAATGAGAGATCAATGCAAAGATAAAATAAAGGTTAGGAAAAGAATTTATCATGTAAAAAATCAGGGATAATAATCATGATCTCAGACAAAGTTAAAGTTGAAATAGATTTAATCAAAAGTAAAAAAATAGAGAAAATACACTATATGTCAACAACATAATTCAATTTTTTAGACTATTTAAAATACCTAGCAAGTGTAAAATACCTGCCAAAACAAACACAGGAACTATATGAACATAAACGTAAAACATTTTATGCAAATAAACTCAGATCTAAATAATTGAAGTAATATTTATTGTTCATGGGTAGGTAAAGCAAATATAATTTTTAAAATGACAATTTCACCTAACTAACCGATTTATTCAATGTTATCTCTATTAAATTGCTAAAAATTATTTTATTGGTTTAGGAAAAAAATAATAATAAAATTCATTCAGAAGAACAAAAGATAAGGAACTTCAAAGAAGTCAGGAAAAAAATAAAGGAAGTAGATTCTGCAACATATTATACTATATTATAAGGTGTTGAAGTGTGAAAAAAGATGCTTTTTATCATTTTAAATTAAAATCTTCTCATACAAATAAAATCTATATAGTTAAGGATAAAAGAAATATGGAAAATGGAGGAGGAGATTTTCATAGACAATCTTTCAGATAGAATGTAATAGAGTTGGAACACTGCACAGGTGTGCTAGCTGATTTAGAAAAACATGGAAAGGGCAGGTAGGTGGCGCAGTGGATAGAGCACCAGCCCTGAAGTCAGGAGGACCTGAGTTCAAATCTGGTCTCAGACACGTAACAGCTGTGTGACCCTGGGCAAGTCACTTCACCCCAATTGCCTCAGCAAAAAAG
>JAJPUD010001207.1:55404-75234 GCA_023553655.1 Myrmecobius fasciatus | reverse complement strand
TTTTTTTGTTTTTGTTTAACTGATTCTTGAAGTCTTATTGAGTCATTTACTTCTATTTGTTCAATTTTAATTTTTAAAGTATTATTTCCTTCAGTTATCTTTTTTAGCTCCTTTTGTAGCTGGCCAATTGAATTTCTGGATTCAATGCATTCTTTTTCCATTTTGCCAGTTTTATTTTTCAGTGAATTGTTGTCTTTTTCCAATTCACCAATTTTGTTTTTCAGTGAATTGTTGTCTTTTTCCAATTCACCAATTTTGATTTTCAGTTCACCATTTTTATTTTCCAGTGAATTGGTGATTTTTTCCAATTCACCAATTTTGTTTTTCAGTGAATTGTTTTCTTTTTCCAATTCACCAGTCCTATTTTCCAGTTTTTGATATTTCTGTTGCCCTGATCTCAATTTATTTCCCCATTCTTCTTCTAGCTCTCTTTTGAGATTCTTAATGCAATCATCCAGGTAAGCCTTCTGAAAGGGAGACCAACTTAAGTCTGCCTTTGTGGCTTCATCTGGGATTGTTTTCATAATGTCAGGATCTGGGGACTGTTCTATTTTTTCTCCATAAAAGCTTTCTATGGTGAGAGCTCTCTTCTGCTTCTTGCTCATGATTTAAAGTTGGGATATTGGTCAAAAGCAGAGAAAACTGCAACAATTTGTATTTGCCCTGGGGCAGTTTGCCGAGTTGACTTCCGGTCTGAGGCTGGTCGGGCTAGATTCGCACTAGGACCACGTTTTCAGCTGCTCTCGATCTACCCTTTTCCAAAGGCAGATCTGCCAAAGCACCTGCCTGCAAGCAGAGCAAAGTGGCCCAGGCGTCTCCCAGGGGCTTCCTGGGTGCCCAAAATCCGCCCCTCTATCGCAGCCCTGACTTCCGCCCCGGCTGGAGTCTGATCGCGACCAGTGGCCGATTTCCCCTGAGGCTAACCTTCTCCGGAGTTCTTTCACGGTAGATCTTTGATAGAAGTGCGTTGTAGTCCAAATGCTTGGCGGTGCTCTCACTTAGAAACCAGTTGGAAGACTTACTTTGTCTGGGTTTGAGGGAATGTCTCAGGAGTTCACAGAGAAAGCTGTCCGCAGTTCGCCATCTTGGCTCCGCCCCCCCTAATCTTCTGATTTTTGAGACATAGATAATGGAGGTACTCTCACGTTTGATGTCGATCTCAGCAAAGTAGAAATTGTGTAATTTCTTTCTTAGAAATAATAACATATTTTGTTGAAACTTCTAAAAAATTGCTGTCACTTTTAAATGGTCCACTCCTTATCCAAGAGAACAGTTCCTCTTAACAAAGAAAGAATAGTTAAGTAAAACAAGAGTTAAACTGGCCTTACAAGGCAATCTACACCTAACATTATCACCTCTTTTTTGAAAGAAATACTTCCTAAAGTCAAGTTTAGTCACTATGTTAATCAGAGTTCTGAGGTTTTTCAGTATTTTTATTGACATTCTTGTGGTCATTGGTATTATGCAATTTATATAAAGCTTATGCAAGTTTTCCCAAGTTTCTCTGAATTTTTCCTACTTATCACTTCTTGTGGTGAAATGTTAAATCTCCATAGCACAATTTGTGTAGCCATCCCCCAACTGATGGGCACTTACTTTGGTTCTACAGATATTTTTGCCATAACCAAAAAAAATATGACTATAAATATTTTTGTATGCATGTGACTGTCCTATGCGGCTTAAAAAAAAATTAGCCAGTGCTTTATTTGACTGCTGTGACCTACCTCAAAATTCAGAGTGTTGCTAATATATGAATGGTTACTTGGAGGAGTGAGGATAAGGAATAGACCAAACCACTGCATGGGACTGGGTCCATTTATCACTTACTCTATGTCATGGGGATGTCCTGACCCTAACAGATCATTAAATGTCATCAAAAATGAGGAAAACTCGGAGCTGTCTCTGGGAGAATCACAGTGATTGTAGCCTATGTGGACATTATGGTAACTGGGTCCAGTTGGCCTATGACACAGTAGAAAGAAATCTTTTTCCATTGGATGAATAACCAGAATTGTTGACATTCACAAGGACTAGAATCAACTCTGGAAGTCTTTCTTTGCCTCAGTTGTGCCAGGGGGAATGAGATAAATTTGTTTCATCCCTCTAAGGACACATAGCCTCCAACAGAGAAGCCTGAATCTTTGGCTTTGATTCACTTTTTTTATTTTCTGTTGTAGGTGCAGGGAGTAGAGTCTATGTCCTCTCTTAGCAATTTCAAAGACCAGGAGGTTGAGGCACAGAAATCCAAGAGTCAGGAAGCAAAGTTTGGATGTGGCAGCCAGCCCAATACAAGCATTTGTTGAGACTTTTTTTTTTTGAGAGGCAATTGGGGTTAAGTGGCTTGTCCAGAGTCATACAACTAGTAAATGTTAAGTGTCTGAGGCTGGATTTGAACTCAGGTCCTTCATCCACTGCACCATGTAGCTGCCCCCAGAAGGATCATTCAGGACTCCACCACAGCAGAAGCCGGTAGTGATACCTCCATTAACCATAAACTAACCAGCACTAAATAGGAAGTGAGCTAAGTTTCAAACATAATGCTTCCCCAGAGACTGGGGTGGTATAGGGGGGGAAATGGCCCTCACCCAAGGTATTGGGGAAAATGTTGATACATTTGTTCTTGCTAAATCTTTGAATTAAATACTTCTTTGTAAAAAATTATCGGATGTAGACCCCTAAAAGGAAAAACATAATCAGTGGGGACTCAAGGCAATAAGAGAAAAAACAGATACCTCCAACCCTCTTGGTGTATGGGATGTGGGGAAATATAACAGGCTTGGAGTCAGAAAGTTATACTATTCGGAAACCATAAGCATAGCCCTCATTTTAGGAAGTTCCTTTCCTAAGAAGAAAAGAAAATTTCTAATAAATATAGTTTAGCAAAACCATTTTTTTGCTTGCATGTCAAGAGTAAATAGTTTTCTTATGATAGTCAACTGTAACCTTACAATTTGCATACAGGCATTTTTTTTTCTTACCCATTTGTAATTTTTTTTTTTGCAAGAAACCTTACTAAGCAGACTTATTTGCCTACCCAACTCTACTGTAAGAGACTGTAGCTTCTTCAAGGTTGACCTCCTAGTATTTGAATTGGGCAGATTTGGGGACATGAGATAGCAGCAACCTCCCAATATCATTGAATATGTCACCCTTAGGCTAGTTATGAAAAGCTGTCCAATATAGATTCTTCTATCTAAGTGATAGTCACTGGCACCCGAGACTACTGAGGGTATTGAATGCATATCAAGAATGAAATGTCAAATCAATCTAGCAATCACATTATATTCTATGTGCCAGATTCTTATAAGTTCAGAAAATACTGTCCATGAGCTCAGTCAAATGTATTCTGACCAAAATCCCAAACTTTCAAGGACAGATTGTGAAATGTTATATTTTGCTGAAAAGTCATATTAGAAAAAGAGATTTTTCTCCTTTAAATAAATAAGTCAAATGTATGCTGGACAAAGTCCCAAACTTCCAAAGATAGATTGTGAAGTGCTATACTGAAAAATTATATTAGAAGAAGAAATTTCCCCCTTTTAATAAATAAGTCAAATGTATGCTGGATAAAGTCCCAAACTTTCAGATTGTGAATTATTATATTTTGCTGATAAGTTATATTAGAAGAAAAGATTTTCCCCTTTATATAAATCAAAGCAATCCAGCCTAAAGACTCATCATGAGATACTTATAATCAGGCATTGGTTTTGGTGGGACAAAAACAAACCAGGACCAGGAACTCTTCAGGCCTGGATGAACACAGTTGTCATGTAAAACCACAAACAGGGAGGGGGTCAATGCAAGATTCATGATCTTTGTTCTTGGTATCCATTTGAGAATTAACTGGCTATATCATACCCTCCAAAAACAAAACCTTCCCAAACCCCAAAACCAAAAAACCAACCCACTAGAACATATAAGAACTGTACTATGAGTTTTTCATTCAATTTTTAGAGTCACAGAGAAAATATTTCTTATATGACTTTGTTTAGAGAGCATTTGTTACTAAATGTTGGAGGGTGGGAGAGACTGATCAACTCTCCAAATTTTGGAATTAGCCTCTTGAACCCAGGATGTTGGACTCCTTGGGGTATGTGTCCAGTAGTGTGGAATGGCCCAGTGAGTCGGAGAGTGTATATAGTTTTGTAACTTTTCTGGCATAATTCCAAATTATTTTCCAGAATAGTTGGACAAATGTGCAGTTTTACCAATAGTGCATTATTAGCATGAGGTGAAATAATATTCTGAGAATTGGGAAGTTTAACAGGATTAGAGGCTTGAATAGAGAGAAGAAGACATGAATGACCAGTATGTCAGGAAGTCAAGAAGAGATTGTCTGGAAGCAGTTAGTGCTCGACAGAAATCAGCTATCATGAATTCCTGGTTGGTTAAATTAGCACAATTCTATAATTTTCTGGGAATAACAATGAACTTTCATCATAAAATAGTGAATCATTGTGTGAACCAAATTTGGTGATTGGTAGGATAGAAAGTTATAAGATCAAAGGAATTTGTGGTCACTATAGTCTCTCTCTTTTTTTTTTTTTTTTGCTTTTTGCTGAGGCATTTGGGGTTAAGTGACTTGCCCTGGGTCACACAGCTAGAAAGTATCTGAGGCCAGATTTGAACTCAGGTCCTCCTGACTTCAGGGCTGGTGCTCTAACCACTGCACCACTTAGCTGGCCCCACTATAGTCTCTTAATTAACTGAGGAATCGATTTTATATTAACACAAAGTATGTTATTGTGCAATACTTGAGTCTAGACACAAATCATGCCTTTGGAAATAATACTGAATTGGGTCTGAGACTCAGCCCAAAGCTACAAATTTGAGTGTGTCTACTGAGCTCTCTCTCCAGGCCCAAGATAAGGTTTACCAGGTCAAGGCATCAGATTGGAACAATTGGGCTTTTTAAAATTGTCTTGCAATGGTAACATGGTGGAAAGAGAATTGGATGGGAGTTAGGCACTTTGGGACAGAGCCCCAGTTCCATCCCTTCCTTGTTAGTTAACCTTGGTAAATGTATATCATGGCTCTGAGTCATCATATAAAATGATTTCAGCATTACCTTTCTGCCCTTAAGTTAATGGCCCTTCGATTCAGTAGTTAGGCCTCTAGGCAGAGCAACAGGATCCTCCTAATGAAACTCAAAATTGCTGCCCCAGTTTATGCGAAACTTTCGAAAGTTGGCTTTTTTTCCTTTTTTAGGCAAAGTTTTGAATTCTGAGTTTCCCCTTTCTTCCCACATTTGTGCAGTAGACCTAACCACATTCTTCTTTCACTTCCAGATCATCAGAACCTGAACGTGGGCATCACTATTTGACTGCCTGGCTTTTATCTGAGGTTCTTGGCCAAATGTCACCCAGATAAACCAGGGGGTGAAAAGAAAATGTATCCGGGTAGGAACGGGGAAAGACAGATTTTAGAAAGAGACATGCTGGCACACAATTATAGTTCTGATGCCAATTCTGGAGGATGACTTGAGTCTGGGAGTTCTAAGCTGCAGTAGAATATATTGGTCCAATGTCCTCACCCAGTCTGGGGTTCTGGGAACAAAGGGACCACCAGGCTGCCTAAGGAGGGGCGAATATCCCATCTGGGCTCCCCTCTTTTCTACCTCTGCAACCAGCCCTTCCTCCAAGGTCAGAATCAGGTCCAAAGTTGATTCAGGACACCTGGGTTCTGGTTACAATTTGGCCATTGATGAATTGGTTCTGACTCTAAATTGGTTATATTGGTCTCCATATCACTAAGTTTCATGTACATTTAAAATTTTTTGATTCTAAAAAATCATAAGCACATTAGAAAGCATAAATTCTTTCCAAAAACCCATCCTTGGCCCAGGATGTTTTCCCTCCTTGCCTTCTTACTCTCAATTGAACCTTTGTCCTAGCCTTTAAAGCCTCATACAAATCACACATTTTCTAGGTAACTGGGGCTGGTTTGGCACTTTGAGGGGAGGAGAAGGGAAATTCCACCACCTGAAATGATGAATATATCTGGTAAAAGGTAGGCAGCTGTAGCCCAGGCTACCTAACTACATTTTAAAGGTGGGCAGCAGAGGAAATGGACTCGATGCTCTGCCCTTCTCAATTCTACCTGTTCCTTCTCCAAGGAGCTAACTTTCCTCTGTCATTTGAAGTGTCCCATGACAAGATAGCCTTCCTTTCACAAATGACTGATTAATCCTCCTTAAACTCAAGTTTCATCAAGGATCTCTATGGCCTCCTGGCTCAAAATCCACCTGTCATTCAAGGTCCTCTGTCAACTGATCCCACATCTGACTATGGAAATCCCTTCCTCAAGTAAGGAAATTCATTCTCCTATCCATTGCACCGCTCAAGCAATGGACTCCCTGACCTCCTAGCTCCCAATCCAATCTTTGTTTCGCTTTCAGAGTCCGGTTCAAATCAGATCTCCTACACAGAGATGAAAGGGAAGAGGAGAGACTCATTACAACATTTCCTCCAAACCTTGCCTCTCCTTTCTTACTTACAATCACACCCTTTCTCATTCATAGTCCTACCCAGTCCATTAATAAGGAAAATCAGCCATATTTGAATGAATTGAGAGAGAACAAAGAACCAACTTGTGAAACTAGCACAGAATTTCAAATTCAATAAATGTTGATTAATGTTGTTGGATTAAATTGCATTTTCTCCATGGTAACACCATTGTGGGTATATGGTTTCTATTTTCTCTGAACTGCAAAGGCCCTTCTTCCCCAACCAGCTTATATTTATTTGGCATTCATTCTGCATATACTTCTTTATGTACAAATTCTTCATCTGTAAAAAGGGTTTGCAAGCTGATATTCATATGGTGGGTAGCCAGTAACTCTTGTTCTTGAGGATGCAAGCTTTATTATAAAGAAATCTGCCCCTTTATTCCCCCATCCAGCACCAAGCCATTACCTTCAGAAACACTTTGGTTAGGGCTGCTGGCCAATTATCAGGCCCTTAACATGGAGAGGATGAAAATATAGAGATAAATAGAGTGACTGATGAATATTCATGAGTATATCTCCTGGCTTAGCCTTATCTACTTATTACAATATAGGTGCATTTGTAAGAGATTTCCAGCTCCCTTTGTTTACCTGGATAAAAGAATTCTACAATTCTCTGAAATCCCTGGGCCATTTGAAAGTGGGTAACTGCCTAGACTGAACTGGTTTCCAGGAATTTGGCAATCAGTCTCTGCAATTTTTCCCCAAGCACAGGCTAAAATCAAGGATATGGAAGTGAAGGGAAGAGTGACCAAGTCTTTCTGTATGAGCTCCCTGAGGGAAGGAGGACTCCTTAGCTTTTGCCCATGAATTCCCAGCAAAGAACAGAAAGGGGTCCATATTCAAGAGCTCAAGATGTCTTCCCTTACATCATCATTATCTCTCATGATTGAGATATCAGGTTGAGAGTAGCTCACAAGTCTCAAACCTGTTGGTGAGTTACAGGGATGTCCATGCCAAGCACATGAAGACTTTCCCCTAGAGAATGGGTGGTTGAGAACAAATTGTCCCAATGGCCATGAAGGTACTTGAAGCAGAGGCCATGGAGGTCTTAGAGCTTGATCACATGCGGAAGATGTCAAGGTCATTCACCACATTTCAGGCTTCCACCAGTTGTCTTGACTTTTGTTCTGCCATTGGAATTCAACCACTCTGTTGATGACTTTGTGCAACTCTGCCTCATTTAATTCATGCCTGCTGACCACACAGGGCTGTTAGGAAGATCAGGTGATATATATGTTAAAAAATGTTCTTGAAACTATCAAGTTCTAATGTAAGATATTGTCTCTCCCTTTCAAAAGCTCAGAGCTAACTATGTACAAACAAGACAATTCCATAATCTTCCTTGGTAATCTAGGATAGGTTTTTAAATTTCCAAATGCAAGAACTTTCTTCATTGTCTAATTAAAATCTTTCCTCTGGAAAATCAGGCCCACTTCCTGTCTTCCCCCATCTCATATTTGAATATTATTAGGTCAGTCCTTAATTTTCACTGTAATTCCTGTAGATTTAAAAAAAAAAATTGTTGCCCTAAGACATAATTTTGAAGTCTTTTGTTAAGTAGGGGGGAAAAGCCATATAATTAAAAACACTATATAATGCTTCCCAGTTGCACACATAACTATATTGTAAGTTATAAAACCCTTTCACATCTGTTTATCTCTCGATCATCACGAGAATCCCATGAGTTAGAGAAAATAGAAATGATTATCCCTATATCACAGGTAAGAAAACTGGAGTTCAGTGAATTTAAGTGACTCTCCTAAAGCAATACAGCTAATGAGAGCCAGTCAAGCACTAAGAAACTCCATATATTCTGTATTCAAGCCCAATGTGTTTTGTCTTACAATTTTAGATATTTAATATTATTATTAATTTTTATTCCTCTTCTTTGAATTTGCTTAGACATCTTCACTGAGTTTTAAGATTCAAATAGGATCAGGTCTTAAACCTTAAACCAGACTTCTCTAGCACTTCTAGCTTGACAAGCAGCTAGTACCTGAGATTGGATTTCAACTCATATTCTTCTGCCTCCAGGGTCTATCCACTGTGCCATCTGGTTACTCCTTTATATCTTCTGTTTTTGAGATACATCAGGTCAGAGCTAAATGGTGCCAGGGAAGGAGTCCCTCCCAAAACCAATTCTGGTGCTCTTGGAGAGAGCAGATATCAACAAGAGGATTGGGCTAAATCTTACCATTTTGCCAACAAACACATAAGTTGTTTTGACAATGCAAAGCCAGAGTAAAATGTAAAAGGTATAATTAGCACTCCTGCAAATTGGGTCTGATGAGGTTTAAACTACTAATTTCCCAGCAGATTATAATAGTGGTTATAAATTAAGTTACTACATCCTATTTTAAGTTGTTTTCCTAATTTGGGCTTTTTTAAGTTAAGCATTTTTTTTTAGTCTATGATGAAATAAATTACACAATTCTCATTCATATTGCCCATCTCAGTGTGTTTTTACTCAATGCCACCCCCCCACACACACACATACACACCCCTCTTGTTTGGGGGAAATCCTACACTTGAATCATAACTTAAAATATAAATAAATTTGTCCCTGGGGTAGGAAGTTAATGAACTGAAAAGAATGAGAAAAGAAAGTCTAGTTCTCCATTTTCCCTAGTGCTCTACCTAGTTCAAATTTCATGTCAGAGTACAGAGAGAGTATGGGACATTATGGGGCCAACATGGTTTCTAAGGTGAGGAAAATATTACGTTTATGACTCATCCTGATAACTATGACCTCAAACTCTCTTATTTCTAAAACTTATTTTCTCTCCTGAGAAGTATTAAACTTTTTTTTTTTTCTCACTGACCACCTTACTCCTTGTGGTCTTGTGGTTAAGGGTATAAATTATTTTTAAAAATTATTTGTTAATTAATTTTATTTTAAAAATAATAATACCTTTTTTTCTAATATGGGCAGAAATATTATTTGTTAATTTTATTTTAAAAATAATAATAGCATTTTTTTATAATGGACAGAAATGGTTTTTAACATTCACCTTGCAAAACTTTGTGTTCCAAATTTTTCTTCCTCCCTTCCCACCTTCCCCATCCCCTAGACAGCAAGCAACCTAATATAAGTTAAACGTGCAATTCTTCTTAACATATTTCCACATTTATCAAAGGCATAAAATTTTTAGAGTTTATTTATTCCAACAGTAAACTATATTTTATTACAACTTTCCAAGGGCACAGCCAAGCCTTAACTGGTTCTTAATTCTGATTCCTGGATCAAATACATACCAGCACATGCCAACACATTTCAGTGGCAGGCTTTTAAAAATATATAGATGGAGATGGGGAAAGGAGGCAGACTTTAGCCCTCTAAACACAAGTCTCTCTTGGAGATGGGAGTAGAAAGAGTCCCTGAGACACCCAGTATTGGAGAAGATGCCACTGAAGAAAATAAAGCTTAACAATAATAAAAATAGTTATAATTATCATAACAATGCCTTATCTAGTCTTTATAGATTTAAGCTTTGCAAAGTGCTTTAAATATCTTATTTGTTCCTTCCAATAACCCCATGAGGCAAATGTTAATGAGGTAGATGTTAATTAAAATAGGAATGATTATCCCCAGTTTACAGATGAGGTTAACAAATGCTAGGTGACTAGCCTAAGATCACACAGCTAAGAGGTGTATTGGGCAGGATTTGCATTTAGGCCCCCCCAGTTGCAGCTAGGTGGCAACTAAGTGGTGCAGGGAATAGAATGCTGGGCCTGGAAACAAGAAAAATTCAAATTCAATGAATTCAAATTCAAAAATGACTTCAAATCCAGCTTCAAAGACTTATTAGATGTGTGATTTGGGGCAAGGCACCTCATCCTATCTGGTTCAGTTTCCTCATTTTTAAAATGAACTGGGGAAGGAAATGGCAAAGATCTTTCCCAAGAAAACTCCCAAAAGGGGACACAAAGATTTGGACATGACTAAAAAGTGACTAAGCCACAATAAATATAGATATATAGACAAGCTTAATTAATAATTCCGCCCCCCCAAATCATGATCCTATCATAAGTATTTTCACTTTATCAAGGAGATTCTTGGTATCTGTTTTGTTTTTAAACATCCAATGACTCAGAGAACAGATGCCACGTAGAGTACCCATGTAAATCCACCATTTTATATTTGCTCTGCTTGACCCCAGAAAGTCAAACTAGAAGCAACGGATGCAAATTACAGTAGCGGATTTTGGCTCATGGAAAGCGTGAATTCTTAACATTTAGAATCTTATAAAGAGGAATGAGCTGCCTTCTCATGTAGCAGACTCTGATCTCTGAGGTTCCTTCTAGCTCTAAAAGGATGAGTCTCTCCTGAGTCTCTCAGAGGGAGGATTTTGCTGCTTCTGTGTTTTGATGTGACTGTTCCTCGTTCTTATTTCTGCTAAATTGTCTGATTAGCTTGCAAAAAAATCTACCTTTTTAGTTTGCTTTAGTTTGAGGATTCAGAGGATGAACTGATCTGAACTGATTCTTTGCTGTGAAGAAATATGAGCTGGATAGGGAAGGCTGGAGGGTTATAGTCATAAATGAATATGAAAAGATGTTTTTTCTCAGTTCACTACAATTCTCAGAAAAAAAAAAAAAAAGATTTGGTCAGTACACTGAAAAAAAAAATCTGAATATAACAGCCAGACCTCTCTTCTCCAATTGCAAGTAGAGGGAGGTAGGGAGGAAGAGCTAGTGATATATCTTCTCATAGCCTTTCTTTGGGGCCAGGCTTGTTTATTCTAATTTTGCCACATTCACATGGGCTATGCTTCACCTTTCATTTACATTATTACAGTCTTCATGAGTAGTGTTTTCTTGGCTAAAATTACTTTATTCTTCATCAAATTGTGTACATCTTTCCTGCTTCTCCATAATCACCATATCCATTGTTTCTTACTACAGTTATTACATTCATGCAGCACAACTTGTTTAGTTATTCACCAATCAACAAAAAACCAAACAACCCAACTCATTTCCAATTCTTAGTCACCTCACAAAAAAGCTGGTATGAATATTTTGGTATATGTGGGTTTTTTCCTCTTAACACTGACTTCTTTCCTCATTATGTGAATTGATGCTCAGATCTTTTGTATAACTCACAAGATATTCTAAGTTATCTAGTTTCTAGGAAGCAGGAGTGGTCTAACAACAGACCAGGGAACCCTGCTCCTGAAGTCTCAAGACTGATGTAAAAGTTCTAGGTGGCACATTGGTTTAAGTGCCCAGCGGGAGTCAGGAAGACTCAAGTTCATGAACTCAAATTTGGTTTCCAATACTTATTAGCCATATGACCCTTGACAAGTTAACCATGTAAAATGAACTAGAAAAGGAAATGGAAAAACACTCTAGTATCTTTGCCAAAAAAACCCCAAATAGGGTCATGAAGTGTCAGCCGTTATTGAAACAACACAACAAAATTTCAATATTTTTAGCTTTCTTTCCAATCCTATATATTTTATTTCATTCATTTAAAAACATCCTTCTTAAAAGGAGTCATAGGTTTTATTAAACTGACTTCCCAAAGGGACCCATGACATAAGAAAGGTAAAGAATTTCTGTTTAAGAAACTCACACAAATAAAATTCAGTTTTTTTTAATCAAATGCTTTATCAGAAAGCTGTATGTTCAGTTTTTAAATAAAACCATGCATGTTTTTCATCACAGAAAGACATTTCCTAAAATCATTTTTTCTTCTTGCTCCAGATCCATAAATGTCTACTTGCCTTCTTTTCTCATGAATCAAGATTGCTGGTTGCTGAGTTTGGAATTGTTCCGTTTGCCATTGCTGCTCCTCTTTGATCTGGTTAATTTGGTGACTTCCCTTTTCTCCTGGATTTAGTGGTAAGAACCCTAAGATTTGCTCTGAAGAGTAGGGCTTCCACTCTGATTCCTTCCCAAGTAGTTGTTTTTCTCTTTGACCATGATTTTGGCCATCTCTTTTAATCATAAAATCTGTTGCCTCTCTACCCATCATTCTGTGGATATTCTCAGTTCCTACCTTTATTTCTAAATATGACTTTGGTTGCTTTTTTTGGCCATTTTGACTATGAGGAATGACTTCAGTCATCACACTCAGTCAAAAAAAATTATTAAATGATTACTACATCCTAGACACTTTGCTAAGCTTTGGGGAATACAAAGAAAATAAAAAAAACATTGTCCCTTTCCTCAAACAACTCATATTTTAAAGTTTGATATAGATAGAATAATTGGTCTAGTACTTACAAGATTTAGAATGTACTTTATAAATATTATCTCATTTGATCTTCACAACAACCCTAGAAGATAGATATTCTAATGCTTCCCATTTAAAGATGAAGAAAATGAGACAGATAATGATCCCCATTTAATAGATGAAGAAACTGAGGGAGCCAGAGGTTGTGACTGTCCAGGATCACATGGCTAGCAAGAGGCTTCGCCAAATTTGAACTCAGTCTTTCTGACTCCAGATCCAGCACTTTTTTCTCTATATCCTTTGGAAAGGGAACTCAGACAGCTAACAAGCTCCCCTTCTCTCAACAAACCAAAGGGATTTCTATCATTCTTTATGGGTTCTTTTTTGGTCCTATCTTGTTGCCCAGGCTCCATGTTTCATTTATTGACTATTCTAGAATTAAACTTCTTTGAGGGCCAGTAGAACTGACTATAACTTATTCCCTACCAGCACAGGTAGGGAATATATACAAGCACAGTCCTGGAGCACGAATTTGCAGAAAGCAACATCCGGACCCTGTTACAGAGATGACTGGACTGGCATCCTCCACAGGGGCCCCTTCTTCACACCTTTGCTGGGCAGGAAGCACATGTGCATGTGTGCAAAGTGTTGGAGAAAACCTCTAAACCACTCTTTAGACACCAGCTTCTCAGATGTCGTGACACTTTCAAATCAAGAAGGTGATGAAGTTAATGCTCCATTGCATTGATCAGAAATACACCTCTTTCCAGGATATCATCTTGTGAGGGGTAAGGAGGGACTAAGGAAAGTTGTCATGGTCCTTGATTACACTTTGATCATCAATAATACCTCTGATCAGCTTTGAGGGGTGGCTATCGGGAAAGATAGGACTTTATTTTGTCATAGATAAGAGCTTTCATTTATACTATGATCGTCATCTACATTTATCCCTTCCTCTGCAGAAAACTAGCAGTAAGAAAATTTCTGAGAGAAAATAAGGTCAACTCACTGTCATATAAATAAATGAAGGAAAGTAGGAGTAGAGAAAATTCAGAACAATAGAAACTCCCAAAAAGCATTTGTTGTTGGCTGTACTGGTAGCTCGTGTTCCCTCAAATGTGTTTCCTGGAAGCTACACTCACCTTCAAGTCATGTGGTTGTCAGTATCTGTCTGAAACCACAGCTCACAAGTCCCCAATGACTCCCCTCATTTACCAATCCAAACCAGAGACACACAAATGCAAAATCAACTCCAGAGGATTCTTATTGCCTCTAGAACGAAATAGAAACTCTTGTTTCAGCTTTCAAAGACCTTTACAGTCTGCAACCTAACTATATCTTTCCAGCCTCCATGTATATTATTCATCCTTCCATATTTTTGAATTCAGTTAACCTAGCTTTTTTTCTATCCCTAAACAGCTGGGTAGCACAAAGAATAGAGTACTAAGTCTGGTGTTAGGAAAATCTAAATGCAAATCTGACTTCAGGTACTATTTGTATGATGCTGGTCTTATTTACATATAGACATTTATATATTTATGAATACAAATAAACCAAATGTTTTATTTCATCAGAGCAGGGAGCTCTTGGTGAAGGACTTACCTTTCTTATAAAGACATATATACTCTGTCAATTAGTTTTAAGGAGGTGCTTAGGATTCTGAGAGGTTAATTACTTACCTGCCTATGATCAAGGGCCAATGTGTGTCAGAAGTGGCTCTTGAACTCAGATCTTTCTAGCTCTAAGACCAAGTTTCTAGTCTTTATGCCATGTTGCCTTCTCTGCTGAGCTGTAATTGTTGGGGTCATCTGTTGGGCTGCTTTCTGAACTTTATTGCCTTATATAGTAAAACTTTCCTTTTATTGAATTAGAATTGAATTCATGTCTCTCTTTTCCTGGTAGAGTGTGGGGTGAGTTCTTTTGTGAGACAGCCTAGAACTATTTCAGCTGTCTTAACAAACACCAAGGAAGATCCTTCATAGACATAGGGATAGACCTTCAGATTTCCATGTCATCAGTAAAAAAAGGACCATTTATAATCTCAAAAACTCCTAAAAGAAAAAAAAGCTCCTAAAGCTTGATCATATCTGGAAAATCTGCCTTCAAAGATTCTACTTCTCAGAAGAGTTGTCATTTCCATTTGCTTGCATTATTTCTCCATTGAATTCTGAATTTATTTCTCTGCTGAGCTGTTGACTTGCTGCTGTCATGTCCTGAATTGTTTTCTTCAGAGTATTACCATTTGTCCTTTCTCTACTAAATCTTTCCTAGCAGAAAAGTGATGAGAGCCCCTCAGTGAGCTATCTCAAGGTCATTTCAGCTCTTTTGCGAGTCAAATACAGAAATGAACTTAGCATCCCAGCAAACACCCTCTTGTCAAATCTGTCATTTTAAATTAATTTGCTTTTGCTTTTACCAGTCTCCCAGTCCTGCTTGCAACTTGAGCAGAATTGGGAAAATTTTCAATTTACATTATGCCCTTTGGCAATTAGTGCTATTACTTTTGAGATTCGCTTTAGAAAGACTTAAGGGTTGGATTAGAGCTGATTACCTTCATCCTGCCTTTCTATAAACCTCCTCTCTAAATGTGTTTCCATATTTTAATGGGAATATAGGTGTCACTGATGTGCCAATCATTCTTAGCACTGGAAACCAATGGCAAAGTCAAGATCAAATAAGTTTTCCAGGTTTCTCACATTTCCTCTTTCTTTCCATTCTCCACATGCTATACTCAAGAAAAAAATACAGGTTTTTCTGAGCAATCTTTCTTTAACAAACAGAACTTTGATTCTGTAGCTATGTAGTACCCTAGTCTTGTCATTAACTTTTTTTCTGAAACCTCTGTCCTACTTTCTGGATACCAGTATATTTGAAAGGTTCCAGAATTGAAACCTGAAACTTTATTATCTGAATAGTGCTTCCCTGACTGTGACTTCAGAAATGAGATGCCAATCAGATCCCTGGTCTCTGTATAAAACATCTGAGTGACTCAATTCCAGAGTTTCTAGGACATTATGCCAGAGTCTCCCTGGTGGTAGATTTTATCCTTTCCCTGATGCTTCTCAATCCTGCTTCTGCTTTTGAAGTGTTCGTTTTTCCAATAGCTAAACTTCCCTGCTCCCATCTGTGTGTGTGTGAGAGAGACAGAGAGACAGAGACACACAGAGAGAGACAGAGACAAGAGAGAGAAAGAGAGGGAGAGAGAGAGATGAGGTTACTAGGTTACTAGGTGGGGTCGGCAGAGAGAGCCTAAAGTACTGATTAAATTAATTCTAAGGCAATCAGGATCAGGGAAGGGCACTAATGGAGATCAATTTAATCTTATTGTAATCATAAGACCTCTGTGGAGGTCATGGATAGCTCCACTTGCTGTGTCTAGTCAGAAATCCAAATTATGTCAGACCCCTAAGATTAGATTTCCTCTATAAATCTGTCTACTTTCACGCCATTTTTGCTGAATACCTTTTGAGTTAGCCCACTATGGTGTCTTCCTCCTTTTCTCCTCTCTACTCTCCCATGCCTCATGGTGTTTAACTATATGTTCTCCCAACTCTTTCATATTTATCACCTCTGGTGTATATGTATCCCTTCATTTTGCCTGTAACCTCTTCTCCTAAATAAACCCACCATTTGCCAAAGAGAATGGCCACTGTGAATTTGTCACATGACTAAACCCCAATCTCTCAAAAATCTTATCATTCAGTGCCTGAACCTCAACCTCCTTATTTGGTGCTAAACCTCAAACACATCATGAGTGTGTTTATTTTGTGTGTGTGTGTGTGTGTGTGTGTAAAGGGAGGGGAGTACCCTTCCCCATGGTCCTTGCAATTGGCTTCCTTAAGTATTTTCTTTTAAAGCCCAATGCCCTTCCCTTAAACACAACAAAGAAAAGGCCCCTTTACTTTCAGAATTACCTAACACCTTTAGTTCTTCTGTGAAACCCTTTTACTCCCAGCAATGAATTCAAACGCCACCAAATGTTGCAGATAGAGGGCATCAATTCCCTATAATTTGCTTCTCTAGGGAGAGAATGTTTATGGTTTTGGTGGTTAGGTATTAAATAGAGTAAGATCATTTTTTACTATTTATTGCATTTGGACATCTGGTTAACCAATTTTACATAAACTATGATACAGAATTTCTATCCACTGAATCCAATTTTATGTGTACTGGACAGACCTTGGGAATCCAATGAATTATTTTAAATGAACATTTTTATATGCTTTTAGATAATTTCCCTCATGTTATCTATTTTAAAAGCTTACTTTTTTTGTATATGAGATTTATACATCCAGGTATGGTGGGACCCTGGGAGTCTGGGTTTAAATCATGCTTTTGACTAATAGTAGTCCTGTCTATACCCATTTAAACACTTAGAACCTCAGCTTCCTCATGTAGAAAATTGAGATAATAGCACCTAAACTACCTACCTCACCAGGTTGTTGTGAGAACACTTTGTAAATCTAAAATTTCTGTGTAAATATGAGTTATTAGTCTAATAATTAAGACCTTAGTACTCCTTGTTGGTGAGACACCCTTCAGGAGATCCTCTTGTAAGCACATTCTGCCAAAGGAGCCTCTCAGGATCTGGAAGACATGCACGAACTCTTATTTCTGTTGAGATCACTTTATTTCCCAGGTCATTCAAGCTTATAACTTGGGGTCATCTTTGCCACTGCTCTCTCCAACATTCTCCATATCCTATCAGTTTTGAAATCCTGCTAATATTATTTAACTCTTGTGTCTGGCTCCTCCTCTCTGCTCCCACTGCAAACTTTGCTCTCTCTGCCCCATGCTCTCATTCTTTTTTTCTTTTGGTCTAGAGTTTATAACAATTTTGTAATCAATCTTCCTTTCTCTAATTTATGGTTTCCTCCCCAATCCATCTCCTGGCTTACTCCACTGCCTGAGAAATCTCATCAATTCACTGCTTTGATCATGTTACTTCTTTACTCAGAACCATTAGGGATTTGTTGTGGTCACCTCAATCAAAAACAAGTTTTATCCTGATCCCATCAGCCAAGGCCCTCTACCATTCTCTTCTAGCCTATGTGTCTAGTCAGTTACAATTCCCTCCAAGCTATTCCCTTTGCACAAACTGGCCTATTCATCACTTACCAAGGTTTGATCCATCCTCTCCCATTTCTATGCCTGAGCTCAATCTCCCTATTGCTTAGAATTCTCCAACTCTCCATCATTTGAAGTTCCTCCCTCATGACTCAACTTGGGTTCCTTCTCACCCATCAAATCTCCCTTGATCCCTCTCCCCAATCACTGGGGAATTGATCTCCCCACTTCTCTCTCTCTCTCTTTTTTTTTAATATATAAAGCTTTTTATTTACAAAACATATGAGTGATTTTTCAACATTGACCTTTGCAAAAAAATTTTTTTCCCAAGCTTTTCCCCTCCTTTCCCCCAACCCCCACCCCTAGATGACAGGTAATCTAATACATGCTAAATAGGATAAATTATATGACAAATACAATACATGTATACATATCTATACAGTTATCTTACTGCACAAGAAACATCAGATCTAGAAAGAGAAGAAAAAACAACCTAAGAAGGAAAACAAAAAGCATGGAGATATTCACAGAAAGCGTTAAAATGCTGTGTTGTGGTTCACACTCAGTTCCCACAGGCCTCTCTCTGGATGTATATAACTATCTTCATCGCTGAACAACTGGTTTGAATCACATCATTGTTGAAGAGAACCATGTCCATGAAAATTGATCATCGTATAGTCTTGTTGCTGTGTATAATGTTCTCCTGGTTCTGCTGATTTCACTCAGCATCAATTCAGGCAAGTCTCTCCAGTCCTCTCTGAAATCCTCCTGTTGGTCATTTCTTACAGAACAATAATATTCCATAACATTCATATACCATAATTTATTCAGCCATTCTCCAATTGATGGGCATCCTTTCAATTTCCAGTTTCTTTCCACTACAAAAAGGGCTGCCACAAACATTTTTGCGCGTGTGGGTCCCTTTCCCTCCTTTAAAATCTCTTTGGGATATAGGCCCAGTAGAAACACTGCTGGGTCAAAGGGTATGCACTGTTTGATAACTTTTTGAGCATAGCTCCAAATTGCTCTCCAGAATGGTTGGATCCATTCACAGTTCCACCAACAATGTATCAGTGTCCCAGTTTTCCCACATCCCCTCCAACAGTTATCATTATCATTTCCTGTCATTTTAGCCAATCTCACAGGTGTGTAGTGGTATCTCAGAGTTGTCTTAATTTGCATTTCTCTGATCAATAGTGACTTGGAGCACCTTTTTATGTGACCGGAAATAGTTTTAATTTCTTCATCTGAAAATTGTCTGTTCATATCTTTTGACTATTTATCCATTGGAGAATGGCTTGAATTCTTATATATTTGAGTCAATTCTCGATATATTTTAGAAATGAGGCCTTTATCAGAACCTTTGGATGTAAAAATATTTTCCCAGTTTACTGCTACCCTTCTAATCTTGTCTGCATTCATTTTGTTTGTTCAAAAACTTTTTAACTTGATATAGTCAAACTTATCTATTTTGTGATTAATGATGACCTCTAGTTCTTCTTTGGTCACAAATTCCTTTCCCCTCCACAGGTCTGAGAGGTAAACCATCCTACATTGTTCTAATTTGTTTATAATATCATTCTTTATGCCTAGATCATGAATCCATTTTGACCTTATCTTGGTATATGGTGTTAGGTGTGGGTCAATGCCTAATTTCTTCCATACTAGTTTCCAATGATCCCAGCAGTTTTTGTCAAATAGTGAGTTTTTATGCCAAAAACTGGGGTCTTTGGGTTTATCAAACACTAGATTACTATTGTCATTGAGTATTTTGTCCTGTGAACCTAACCTATTCCACTGATCCACTACTCTATTTCTTAGCCAGTACCAAATGGTTTTGGTGACCACTGCTTTATAATATAGTTTTAGATCTGGTGCAGCTAGGCCACCCTCATTTGCATTTTTTTCATTAATTCCCTTGAAATTCTTGACCTTTTGTTTTTCCAGATGAATTTTGTTGTTATTTTTTCTAGGTCAGTTAAATAATCTCTTGGGAGTTTGATTGGTATAGCACTAAATAGATAGATTAATTTAGGTAGTATTGCCATCTTTATTATATTCGCTCGACCTATCCAAG
>JAJPUD010001207.1:39622-50404 GCA_023553655.1 Myrmecobius fasciatus | reverse complement strand
TCTATAAGTATCTATAACATAAATATAGTTCTCAAGAGTTTTTTTTTCTTGTTACCTTTTTATGTTTCTCTTATGTTCTGTGTTTGTAGATCAAATTTTTTCTTCAGTTCTGGTCTTTTCAGTACAAATAGGTGAAATTCTGCTATATCATTGAATGACCATCTTCTTCCCTGGAAGATAATGCTCATTCTAGCTGGGTAACTTATTCTTGGCTGTAATCCAAGTTCCTTTGCCCTTCGGAATATCTGATTCCAGGCCCTTTGATCCTTCAAAGTAGAAGCTGCTAGGTCCTGTGTGATCCTAATTGTGGCTCCCCGATATTTAAATTGTTTCTTTCTGGCTTCTCAAAATATATTTTCCTTGGTATGATAGGTCTTGAATTTAGCCACGATATTTCTGGGGGACTTAATGTTTGGGTTTCTTTCAGGAGGTGATTGATGGATTGTTTCAAGGAGTATTTTGCCTTCTGGGTCTAAAATATCAGGGCAGTTTTATTTTATGATTTCCTGGAAGATAGTGTCTAGGTTCTTTTTTTCATCATGGCTTTCAGGAAGCCCTATAATCCTTAGATTGTCTCTCCTAGATCTATTTTCCAGGTCAGTTGTTTTTCCTAGGAGATATTTCATGTTTTTCTCTATCTTTTCATTTTTTTGTTTTTGTTCGACTGATTCTTGAAGTCTTGATGAGTCATTTATTTCCAATTGTTCGATTCTAATTTTTAATGTCTTATTTTCTTCAGTTACTGTTTTTAGTTCCTTTTGCAATTGACCAATTACATTTTTTTGTTCATTGCATTCTTTTTCCATTTTTTCTATTTTATTTTGCAGTGATCTCATTTCATTTCCCCATGTTTCTTCTAACTCTCTTTTAAGATCCTTTATGTAATCTTCAAAGAAAGCCTTGTGACATGGAGACCAGTTTATGTGTCTCTTTGGGGATTTTTCTGGAGTTGCTTTACCTTTAGGGGCCTTAGGATTTGAGGTCTGTTCTTCCGTCTCTCCATAAAAGTTGTCTATGGTGAGAGCTCTTTTTGGTTTTTTATTCATTTTTTTTTAAAGGTGTGAGGTCTGTTTAGGGCAAAGATGGGACAACTGCTTTAATTTGCCCTGGGGCAGTTCTGCTGATTGAGTTATTTCAGGAACTGGGCAGTTCTGCTGATTGAATTATGTCAGGTGCTGGGCAGTTCTGCTTTAGTTCACCCTGGGGCAGTTCTGCTGATTGAATTATTTCAGCTACTGGGCCATTCTGCTGATTGAATTATTTCTGGTGCTGATCAGTCCTGTTTTGAGGTTCTTCCAGAGTATCTTCTTCTAGAATCGTGTTGTTCTCCAGATATTGTGGATTTTTTTGCTTCAAAATCAGTCTAGAGGCTTCATATGTTGTTGGTTTGAGGGGAGGTTAAAGGAGGTTACAGAGACTCCTGTCTGATCTCCGCCACCATGGCTCCACCCCCGGAAGGCTCAATCTCCCCACTTCTCAAATTTCTCTTTGCCTATACCCATTTTAGTCTCCCTAGTATCATAATTATTTGTGTATGTGTAAAGGGCAACTAGATGGTATAATGGGTAGTTAATGAGACATGGAGTCAGGAAGACTGAGTTCAAATCTCTTCTCAGACAAATTACTATCTGTTTGACCCTGAGCAAGTCCCTTCATCCAGTTTGCCTCAATTTCCTCATCTATAAAATGGTCTGGAGAAAGAAATGGCAAACCAGTCCAGTTTCTCTGCCAGGGACCAGTCTAGTTTCTCTGCCAAGAAAACCCCAAATGAGGTACAAAGAGTGGGACATGACTGAAAAAGAGAAATGATAAGAGCAGTAGATTTGGTATCTGAAAGAGCTGGAATCAGACCTTGCCTCCAGACATTTATTAACTGTGAGAATATAGATAGGACTAACAATCTCACAGTAGTACTTAGCCTCAAATAGAATAAAGCAGAGATAGTAGGGTAATTAGTAATTTAAAGCTCAAATAGAAACAAATCCCCATGGGCCACAAATTGATTTTAAAAACCACAAATCAATATTACTGATTGTAGTTCTTTAAATTGTATTACATTTTACAATTTAGTTTATGAAACCTTTCCCAGTTGCATTTTAATTATTTAGGGTTCCAGAATTTTGCAGCCCTGTCTCTCCCTCTTCCCCTCCTTGAATTCGACATCTCTGGTATAATAGACAGGATGTTGAAACAAGAGGGGCAGAGCCAAGATGGCAGACTATGCAGGACTTTATTTGAGCTTTTCCTGGCTTCCCTCAGAATCAACACTAGATCAAGCCTCTGAGTGGGTTTTAGTGAGACAGAATCCACAAATATTTGGAGTGTAACAAATTTCCAGCAGAAAATATTTTGGAAGAACTTCATAAAGCGCTGTCTCAACTGGGCAGGGGGGTACACAGCAGTGCAGGTGTAATACAGGGAGGTCCAGGCAGAGAGGCCCTGTGTGGGGATTCTAATAGGAGGCTCTTAGCCAAAATACAGCAGTGTTGGTTACTTTGTCCTGATTCAGAACCAGTGGATCAGCAGACTAGCCATGAGACCTTCAACACAACTGGAGAAGGCAAATAGTGAGCTCCTGAATCCTAGCATAACCAGTGGGACTTGGCCACACCCATCACCATGGGAAGTAAGCGGGCAGCACTGGCTCTAGGGCAGCATAACATTCCTATTGCCTGTAGAGGAAGCTTGGGACAATCTTCCCTTTGCCCTAAAAGCAAACTATAATCTTTTTTTTTTTTAATGAGCAAAAAAGGAAAAAGAGCTTTGACTATGGATACCTATTATGGAGTCAGGAAAGAACAAACTTCAAACCCTGAGGACACTGAAGGCAAAACATCTTCAGATGAAACCCTCAAAGGGTGATATGAATTGGTCCCCATCTCACAAACCTCTCTTGAAAGAATTCAAAAAGGATCTTAAAAGAGAGTTAGAAAAAAAAATTGGGGAAAGGAAATGAGAGCTTTGGAAAAGTAAACACAGAAATTGAAGAAAAAAAAACTTTTAAAAAAATACAGTGGGTAAACCCTGAAGTCAGGAGAACCTAAGTTCAAATCTGGCCTTGGACACTTAAGACTTCCTAGCTTTGTGATCCTGAGCAAGTCACTTAACTCAGGAAAAAAAGATACAATGGGTGAAATGAAAAAAAAAAGACATACTGAAGAAAAGCACTCCTTAAAAAACAGAATTGGTGAAATGGAAAAAGAGAACAACTCCCTAAAAGATAAAATTGATGAAATGGAAAAAAATCTAGTGAACAAAACAACTTATTTAAAAGTTTATTTGGCCAAATTCAAAAGGAGGTGAAAAAGCTAACTGAAGAAAATAATTCACTAAAAATTAAAATTGAACAAATGAAAGTGAATGACTCAATGAGACATCAAGAATCAGTCAAACAAAACCAAAAAAAAATGAAAAAATAGAAGGAAATATAGAATATCTCATTGGAAAAACAACTGACCTGGAAAATAGATCCAGGAGAGACAATCTAAGAATTATTGTCTCAGTGCAATCTTTTAGTGATAGCCTTTCTCAGTGTCTGTTAAGAGGAAAAAGGCAGGCAGAGGGACAAAGAAGGAGAAAAGACAGAGACATAGATAGAGAGACACAGAGGAAGACAGGAGATAGACAGAAAGAGAGAGACAGATATAGAGAAGACAGGGAGAGAGAAAGAGCAAGGGAAAAAGAGACAAACAGACAATGACAGAGACAGAGATAGAGACACAGAGAAACAGAGAAAGAGACAGAGAGAAAACACATCATAACAGAAATAGTTTGTGACTCCATGGTGTGTGTGTGTGTGTATGTGTGTGTGTGTTTGCCTCAAAGAGAGAGACTAAAGAAGGCCTAACTTGTAAAGTGGTATTAATAGGAAAAAACAAGAAGAAGCAACTGGGGGGAGGGGAGAAGGGGTTTAAAACTGAGTCTTCCATAGCTACAGGTCACTGATGGATGAGTAGAATTTGAATGGCTACTGTGGGGAAGATTTCTGAATTACCAGTGTAGGAATTTGTTTGCCTCAATCACACATATTTGTTGTGTTTCCTTCTAATGTTCCATATGTGTCTTTCTAATGTTAAATGGGGGAGGAGAGTGGGAAGGAAAGAAAGCAAATGCTTATTAATTGGAAAAAATAAAAGTTTTTTTTTTAAGAAATCAGAGTGAATTTTCTATTTAGACCCAAGATTAGATTGAGAAATTATTAAAAATAGTTGAAGTTTAGTTAGAAGATCAGGAATGTAACAGGATAGGTTGGAGAAGATCTAAGTCTCCCATTGTACAGATATAGAAACTGAGGATCTCACAAAACAAAATGGGAAGAGGCTTAGCAGTTGCAGATTTCAAAACATATTGCAAGGCCATAGCAATTGAAACTATTTTATCCTGGTTTAAAAATGGAGAAATTGCTCAGCTGAAAAAATGACGTATACAAAATACAGAAGTGTGCCATGTAGCACAGCATTGGAGAAACTCCAAATTCCCAAATCCTGGGACAATATTTGATAAAAACTCCTGGGAAAATTGACAAGCAGACTACCAGAAATTAGGGTTGGACCAGCATCTCGCATCTAGACAATCTCCAAATGGACACATGACTTTGATATTAAAAGTCACAGTGTGAACAAAATAGGAAAAGAAAGAGATCCCTTCCACAACTATGAACAGATAAAGAATTTATAGCCAATCCAGTGAGAGAGAAGATTACAGAAAATAAAATTGACACTTTAAAATTACATAACATCAAAGTCTTTGCACCAAAACCCCCAATCCAATTAAAATTCAAAGAGAAAATTAGCTGGGAAATTTTTTTTTTTTCACACCACTTCTATAACAAAGGTCAGATATCCAAAATATTATAAGGAACTTATATGAGTTATAAGAATAAAAGTCTTTCCCCCAAAGAAAAACAGTCAAAGGATATGAAGAGGCAGTTCTCAAAGGAAGAAATAGAAGCTATCAACAGCCATACCAAATGAGATTTTTATCTCGTAGCTATTTTATTAGTTTGTCTAATTATGCCTATTTCCTTTTCTTTTCATTTGACAGAATTATAAGAGAAAGTGCTACCAATAGAGTTACCTCCAAAAAATAAAAACAAAGGAGGGTGACTGAAGCATTTTTAATGCATGGAAGAGAATAGAAGAAAAAAATACATAAGCAGATAGCTTTGAAAGTTGTCCATTAAATTTATTGCCTAAAAAGGAAAGCAAGACATACATAATAGAGATTTATGGTGTCATGGTACAATCCTCTTTCTCTGTTCTACTTTGGATACAGGAATGCTTGCTTCTTTTTGTATTAAGTTCATAACAAAAACAAAATTTAAACTGGATGTCTTCCCATTTCAGTTTTTTAAATGGATACCTGTCTCTTTAGGCAGAAGGTTCCAGTAGCATTTTGTCAGCTCTCTTTTATATATTAAAATCTAAATAAATATAATTGTTTTGCAGTATTAATGACCACTATATGGAAATAGTACTATTCCGTTTTGTAAAACTGTATTTATCAAAACAAAGATTACATACTTTTTCAAAAAAAAAAGGGGGAAAAAAGCTTTTAAAAATAGGTATTCTGGGGCAGGTAGGTGGTGCAGTGGATAGAGCACCAGCCCTGAAGTCAGGAGGACCTGAGTTCAAATTTGATCTTAGACACTTAATACTTCCTAGGTCTGTGATCTTGGACAAGCCATTTAACCCCAATTGCCTCAGCAATCCCAAATAGAGGAATTTGTATTTGATGCTAGAGATAATAATGAACTACCAGAGTTTATTGGAGCAGTTAGGCGGCACAGTAGGAGTTAGGAAGGTCTAAGTGTAAATACAGCCTCAGACACTAGCTGTATGATCCCAGGCAAATCGCTTAAATCTGTCGGCCTCAGTTTTCTCATCTGTGAAATGAGCTGGAAAAGGAAATGGCAAACCATTCTCATATCTTTACCGAGAAAACCCCAAAGGAGGCTACAAAGAGTCAGACGTAACTGAAAAATAACTAAACCCCCAAAAGAGGAATTTATTAAGTAGCAAAGTAATGTGGCCAGAACTTATGCTTTCAGAATACCTCTTTGGAGGCTGGAGAGCATGGATTGGAGAGAGAGAGACTTGAGGTGGGGAGGTCATTTAAAAGGCTGTTATCATAGTAGTTCAGTGAGAGATGAGGAGGGTTTACTCTAAGGTGGTGGCCATGCTGAGCGGAGAAAAGGGGATAAATTTAAGTGATATTTTAGAGACAGAGTTGACAAGACTTAGCAAAGGACTGGATAGGATGTCATGAAGAATAATTAGTGATGATTCTGAGGTTGCAAAACTGTTTGATCAGGAAGATTGTAGTGGCCTTAATAGAAAAAAGGAAGTTCCAAGGAGGGGAGGGAAACAAGGTTCTGTTTCCAAGAGTGATTAGTTTCAGATGCTTTCTGAATATCCACTTCAAAATGTCCAATAAGCAGCTGATGCCCCCCCCCCCAGTACTCAGCCCAGTGCCCAGCTTACAGATATTTAATAAATATTTATTGCATTGAGGTAAATGTTATGACCACATGTAAACAACTTAGCATTGGTTAATGTTATTTATTGTCTTAAGTATCTCACCACAAAAGGAAAATAGTCATGTTGGGTATGACCACATAAAGAGATTTCAACTAAGTCTCTTTAGCATGCAGTTTTATGGTTTCCTGAGACAAGACAGTGTATGGCAGGAGATAGATCTCTAAAGGAGACACTTAATGGTTCCAGAGCTGAGTATCCATAGCTTGGAGTATAAATTTCATCTTGTTGTGGTGGTCCTGCATCCCTCTTTGGACTGATTATCTAGAGAATCAAAACTAAAAGTAGTGATTAGAAACCAAACTATTTGGACATCTTTCCGCATTTCCATCAGCTACACTTACCCAATCAGACAAGCTCTGAAAAAAAAAAGTTTTCTAACGTGAAATCTTTCACAAGAGCAAGTCAGAGAGAATGAAAGAAAAAGGGAGTATTCCGGGAACTTACTTGAAAACCAGAAATGGCCAGGTTTGTTTGTGGCAGCTACTAGAGTCCAAAAGTGCAGATTCAGCTCAGTGTGTTGTAATTGGATGAATGTACAAATAAGGTTGATCTCTGTTGGTTGTAACCATGGCAACTACTTAGTTTCCACTGTGTCTAATATCTTATTCTCATAGATGGGGAAATCAAAAGTTGTCTACTTGAATTATATGGGATTCATCATTAGCCCCAAATGGATTATCTCCAAACTTTGTAGTCTTTTGACTAATCCTGATGTCTTTTTAAACTTCTATCCTACATTTCTTCTTTTGTTCATTGAATTTCTTGAAAGACTATGAATCTAGGTTTTTGCCCAAAGCTGGACATTTTACATGCTGTTCAGTATGCAAAAGGAGACATGACTCTGCTTTGGTGGGGGAAATGCTAAGTGCAATTTCAGTCCAAGAGCCTGAGTAAGAGGCGAAATTGGTATGAGAACTTTCAAGAGAGCCCAAGTATCAACAAGAGACAACATGGACTCCAGGGAAGACAAAGGGAAAGTCTTTGAAAGTTATAGAAATGTAGGAGACACTGGTTCTTCAACATATACTTAATTTGTAATTTGCCTTCACCAACATTTTGGGGATTTCCCCTTGGTTAGATCAGGGTCTTTCTCTGAGATCTCGTCTCCCTCCCAGAAAAAAGCTGATATTGTTTATTTTCTGGTAGAGTTTATCTATTTGCTGTCTTGGATAAAGATTTTACTTTCTCTTCACTCTTTGTGAGGGCTTTCGTGTGACTGATATTTGATGAAAAGGGGCCAGCCCAGCAGATATAAGTTAATGGCTAGCAATTACAAAAGAAAATTTTGTTCCACACCAGACTCATGCTCCTGGGCCATAAGTATTTGGGGAGGCAGATAAATATAATTCTAATCTGAAAATCCCTAGGAGATAGGAGATAGAAGGATCAAGAGCCCACCTACAGACCTTCTCCAGTTTCCCTTCGAATAGAAGCCAGTGTCTCTTGGATGTAGGTGGGCCAGATTCCAGATATATCTGTCCAAGTCGTGCTCCTGTGAACCATATTTGGACAACCCATGTAGACATATATTGGTACACATAAATAGAACCTACAGATATTGTATACCCATTGCTCTCACTTCTTTTTTTATCTTTTAAAAATAATTATTCACTCCCCAATTGCATATGAAAAGCTTTTTTTAAAAAAAATTGTGTTTTTTTTTTAAGTTTTGACTTTCAAATTCTTTTTAAATTTTTTTAATTAATTTTTTAGGTCATTCATGTACATTTGAGTTTCAAATTCTATCCTTCCTTCCATCTCCTCCCCACTCCCTGAGATGACAAGAAATCTCATATAGGTTATTGTCCCCACATCTAAACCACCAACTCAGCTCCTTACAACCTAGTATCTAGTCTAGTCATGTGATTGAAACTACTCTCTAGGAATTGTTTGATTCTTTGCACTTTTGCCTCGACTACTATAATAGCCTTCTAATTGGCTTCCCTTCTCCAAGTCTCTCCCATTCGAACCTTTCCTCCTCTTGGCCACTAGATGATTTTTCCAAATCTTGAGTATAATCATGTCACCCTGTTGCCCAATGATCTCCAGTGGGCCCTATTTCCTATACAATCAAATATAAAGTCCTTTCTTCAGCATTAGGGACTTTTCACAACCCGGTCCTTTTCTACCACTCTTCTTACACCTTATTCCCTTCTACACACTCTAAATTATAGCCAGACTAGCCTACTTGAGAGTTCCTCAACCCTCTATGCCTTTGCCTTTGTGGTGTTTCATGCCTAGAATGCTCTCTTGCCTTACCTTCCCTTTTTGGTTTTTCTGGCTTCCTTCAAGGACTCAGCTCAAACGCAACCTGCTGCAGAAAGGCTTTCCTGGCTCCTCCACTGCCTTCTTTCAGATTCTTCCCATCTACTCTTGCCCGTGCCATTATTTATATTTTTCCCTTGTTAGAATGTGAGTTCCTTGTATCCCCATGGCTTAGCAAAATGCCTGGCAAACAGTAAGAGTTTAATAAATGCTTGTCAATAGCTTTAACTATTTATGTATCCCCCAGTGCTTATATTAGCATAGTTTTTTTACACTATTAAGCATTTAATAGGTACTTTTTGACTGATTACCTTCCACTACCCCTTTCTATATTCTACACGCTTTTCAAATTGCACTACCTACTTTACTAATCCTTCTCCTAACCCTGTCTAGCTTCATATGCATGCTAACATTGTCCTCTGTGTTTGAAATGGACACCCTTTGTCCTCCATCTTATTCATTTGAAGATTCTCACTTCTTCAAGATCTAATTCAGGTGCCCCTTCCTCCATGAAGCCTCCCTGATTTCTCCTCCTTAAAATTATACATCAGAGTTTGGACTTCACATATTCCGACTTGTGGCTATGGCTATTTCATTCTATCCCCAGGTCCGTTCACCAGATTATGATCTCCTGGAGAGCACAGTCTCTAGATATAGAGTTACTGTGTATCTCTGATACTTAGCACTTGTCTTGCAAAATAACTTGCACATAATAGATATTTAATATTCATTTGTTCACCATTTCTTTACCAAAGAGTTATTAAGTGTCTATTAAAGTATCAGCAATTATATACAAGATAAAACAAAATTAAAGCAGTGACTGCCTTCAAAGAGTTTATGTTCTACTGAGAATGGACAACTTGTATATGGAGAAGTAAATGAGTGGGAGAGAAGAAACCAGCATTTATAAAGGACCTCTTATGTGCCAGACACTGTTCTCAGCACTTACAAACATAATCTCACTTGATCCTCACAATAACTGGGTTATTCAGTCATTTTTCGGTCATGTCCAAATCTTTGTGACCCCATCTGGGGTTTCATTGAAACAGAAACTGGATGAGTTGGCCATCTCCAGCTCAAACTACAAATGAAGAAAGTGAGGCAAATAGAATTAAGTGACTTGCCCAGGATCCCAAGCTGGTGTCTGAAGTGGGATTTGAAATCAGATCTTCCTGATTCCAGTTCCGGAGCATTATCTGTTATACCTCTAATGACCCATCATAACAGCTGCTATTATTTTCCTCATTTTACAGTTGGGAAGTCTGAGGCAGAGGTTAAGTGATTTGCCCAGTATGTATGATGCTGAATTTGAATACAGGTCTTCCTGACTTCAAGCTGAGTGATCTAGCCACTGTGTCATCTAGCTGCCTCTATGAAATGAAATTTTACGTGGACATCTATCTAACCTCCATGTGACACTTGGAACATTGCAGCAGTGACAATTAAAATCAGTTTATATCATATCTTTCTCAAATCACCAGGATGACAACATGTCATCATATTAATGATCCTGGGTGGAAATGTTCTATCTGGTGTCCACCAGATGTCACTTCTGAAGCCACAGATTCACTAAATATCTCAGTTCTTTTCTAGTAGTTAGGTATTGCACAGCCTTCCTAAAAAGTATCCCTTGTGGCCACTAGACAGCACTCAGCCTATAACACTTATGTGATTCCCCTTGCCCACTCTGGATGTGGCCTCAAGTGGCAACATTAAGGGATTTTAAATCCCCACTGGCTCACTTTCAAATGTTGGTAGAGAGAGAATACTGCTCAAAATATCACACTTAGGAAATCTGTAGTTTTCAAGTTTGCATCCTACGTCTAGGATTTCTTCTACACTTTCTTTTCTACCCTTTGCATTCAGGACTCAGATACCCAATGTACTGTATTTAATTGTACCTAGCAAAAATAGCAGGAAAAGGGGGGAAATATCTTATATGGAGATGTGAGTCTCCAAATCTCTACTTCCCAGATCT
>JAJPUD010001207.1:0-39222 GCA_023553655.1 Myrmecobius fasciatus | reverse complement strand
GTGTCCAGGATCTATGTTCCTTGATGTAGACTATACAAGAAAAACTCAGAGCAAGAGTGATACAAAAAACATTTCATCTTACTTTGTTCACTAAACAATAATATTCTCCATAGATACCTATGTGTCCCCTCTCCTACTCACCCTCCAGTTTATTTTTCTGAACCAGGGCTTGGGTCACTTCTGCAAGGTGGTCTCTGATGTACAGAGTTGCTAATTGTTAGAACCTTAGGCAAAAGAAACAGCTGTAATCCAAGGTCCCATTGCTCTAGTCTAGCTGGAGGAAGCTTGAGGACCTCAGTATGATGGTAGTGACTCCCTGCCTCCCATTTCATATGGGGACCCAGAAATTGCATCTTGAAGACAATAGAAGGAAAAGAAAGCCAATCCTGGATATCAATGCATAGATCCCTTATCTTCCTCAATCTTATTATACATTTTCCTCCTCCAGAGTGCTTGGGACAATAGAGTTTTTATGGGGTAGAGATGGGGAGAAGTCTCTCTGAATTAGAAAGGATGGGGGCAGTTTAACTTCTGGCTAAACCTTTTCTCTTTCTCTATGAGGGAATTTCCTAGTCCTGCAGAGATAAAATAATACTGTAGAAACATGCATGGGTGTATGTCTATACATGGTTCTGTGTATAAAAATAATATGTATGTGCTTATGTATGTATATAATGTCCATATGTGCAATATGTCTGCATTTATGTATGGATACATATGCAGATATCTATAGATATCTAGATAGATGGTTGGTTGGATGGATGGATGGATGGATGGATGGATGGACAGCTAGATAGATAGACTGGATAGACAGATAGATAATAACTTAAATAGAGCAGGACCACTCACATCTGGAGATAACAGAAGTCTCATGTGGAAGGTGATACGTGAGCTGAGACTTGAGAGAAAGTAAAGCTTTAAAGAAACAGAGGTAAGGAAGAGAGAAAGCATTTTAGGCATGTGCACAGGGTCAGTTTATGTAAAGGAGATGAAAAATGAGGCATGATCTATGAGAAATAGCAAAGTAAACCAGTCTGGCTGGAAAATAAAGTGACCCAGGTGGTCATAATAAGCCTGTAAAGGTAGAATGTAGTAAGATGGCAAAGGGCTTTTAGTGCCAACTAGAAGAGGTTACATTATATTATATTCAGAACCAAAAGGGAGCCACTGGTGTGTTTGTTTAATCAGGATACTATTATGGTCAGACCTGTTCATTCAAAATATTAATTTTCCCATCTCATGGAAAATGAGAAGAGAGTGATCTGAAGCAGGAAGACAGATTAGGACTCTGTTGCAACAGTGGAGGTAGGAAGGGAGAAGGGTCTGCATTGTAGTGGTGAAAGCATGAAAAGAGAAATATGAGTGATGTCATGGAAGTAGAATCAATATTTGGTAACTGAATAGACAGGTGAGAGGTGTGAGAGAGTGAAAAATCAGGAAGACTCAGACTGTGAGATTGTAAACCTGGGTTGTCAGAAGTGCAGTTGGGTCCTTCAGTGTAACCAAACTATGTTGACCACCAGGCCCCAGCCATCTCATGTGATGGATGATCAGGTTTGTCTGATGCAGGAGAAGCTCAAGTCCTGAGATCTTTGGAGAGGAGGTAGAGAGGAGAGGGGAAAAAAAGCAAACAGGAAGGCAGGAAGGCAGGGAGGAAGGATGGTGAACAGTAACACAAGAGATAAGAGATTATTTAACTGTTTTTAAAGGTTTTCCATGAGGTGGCTATGCCTTCATGAAAACCACAGGCTATCAAAAAGAACAATCTAAAATTCTATGGCACAGTTCCTTCTACTTACTAGTTTAAGATCAAATTTTCTTCTCCTAGAGATCTGACTGTATTCCAATTAAGCAATTTTAGAGCATTTCATTCCCTAGATCAACTTGAAAATCAGGCAAGATAGGGACTAGTAACTTATTATGTCATCTCCTCTTTACTGTCTGAACAATATGCTAATCTTTGACTTTGTTAAATCTTTTTAACTCTTCTTTACAGTCACATTCATTCAGAGATCCATAGAGCTAGAGTTCCTAAGAGATCATCCAGGCCAAACCTTCATTTTACAAATGAGGAAACTGAGGCCCAGAAAGGTTAAGTGACATATGTTAAATATTATAGTCAGGATTTACATCCAAGTCTCTTGATGACAAAGTCAGAGCTTTCCCCATTGAATCATATTGCCTATTGATGTTGACTTTGTCTATGAGATATCCAATTGGAAATATCCAGCAATTAGTTAATGGTATGGGAAAAAAGAGAACTGGATATGTAGATCTGAGAATAATTCTTATAGAGATGATTGAATTAATGAGAGTTGGTAAGATCACTAAGAAAAAAAGATGTAAAAAGAGAAGAAAAAAGAAGGTTCAGGACAGAGTCTTGGGGAATACCTAGAGTTTGGAAGTGGGAGATGAATGATGAACTGACAGAGAAGGAGCAGCCAGAGAAAGAGTAGTGTCCAAGGTAAAAGAGAGGATCCAGGAGAGAGAGCCATGGCCAACTTACCAAATGATATAGAAAGGTCAGTAGAAATGGGAACTGAGAAAAAACCATGGGATTGAGCAATTGAGATCTTTGATGACATTGGAGATTATCATTTCAGTGGGGGCTGAAAAGTGTGGGAGAAGAGAGGAAGTATAGATTGCTTTTTTCTAGGAGTTTAGCAATGAAAAGGGAAGAGAAATATAGCTTAAAGGAATAGTATGGTGAATTGTCTTCACTGAGAACATATGGAGTGGTTGATCTTAAAGCTTTTGTATCAGGAACCCTTTGGCAGCCTGATGAATCCTACGGACCCCTTCTCAGAATAATGTTTTAAATGCAGAAGACAAAATGCAAAGGACTGCAAAGAAAACCAATTATGCTGAAATGTAGTTATAAACATTTTTAGGACAAATTCGTAGACCCCTAGTTAAGAACCCTGTTCTAGAAGAGTAAGTCATAATTAAATCTTGGTTCAAATCTGTTCCTTGGTCTATGTTCTCAGACTAAGATCTGTGCCCCATGAATTTGAGGGATTTTTGCAGGGCCCTGATCTTCAACCAGGAAAATCTCTCTGGATTTGCCAGTTATCTCATCCCCTTCCTCCCAGAAGGTTGTGTGACAAGTGCTTCTGTATTTATCCATAGTTCTCAGCGCTATCATCAGCTGAGCTCCTCACCTGAGCTATTATTTCATCATCTGCATCATTTCGGGAAGAGGGGCTCAGGAAGTTGAGAGTTACTTTGTGGAATTGAACCAAGTCAAGAAAAAACAAATGGCCAATTTGTGAGCAAAACCAGGGAATTTGGGGCTCCAGAGTCCAGTTGTCTCCCTCAATTTCTCCTCTGTATGACCAAGGTGTATAGGAAGAGTAGAGTACATGAAAATTATAGTAGCCAGTTCTGGATGGGGCCTATTTTACCCTTGGAGACATGGATATAAATGATAGGCTACAAGTTTAGGTTGTGTCAGAGCTTAGCTCAGAATGTTTATGAACATTACTGATTACTTCCTCATCAGCTACCTCATGATGCTCAGCATATTATTGTCTGTTTCTGCCTCAGTCTCTTTCTCTTTCAGCCCTATCCCTATTCCTTTTTACTTCCTCCCATAAAAAAACCAAATACACACGTATAAATATATAATATAATATAATATATTATGTGACATTATACATAATACTTATTTCTATGTATATTTAACAAATATGCACAGTCAAGAAAAATCAACTCTCACATTGATCCCGTCTAAAAGTGGATGTTGCTTTCCACATCTTGAATATATCACCATCTTTCAGGAGGAGGGTAATATTTTTCAACATCCTCTGAAAATGTGTTTGATCATTTCATTGGTCAGAATTCTCAAGTCTCCAAAGTCCTTTGTCTTCTCCCAAGACCACACAGGAAATCCAAAGTTGAACCAGTCTTTGGATCATATTTCTTGATATATAGTCCATTATGCCTTCCATGATAACAAATGTTTGTCCTATAGTTTTCTCTCACACTTAAAAACATATTTCCCTTCCTGACTGACTAAACATGAAACCATGTAATTAGGTGTAGTTTTGAAGAGGAATCCACTTATTTTGAGAAACAACATGGTGTAATTGATATGCATTTATTCTCTCTTGCCCCAAATCCCCTCCCCACTGAAAAAAGCATGAGACATGACTGATATGAGAACTTGTTCAACTTGTTTGGATATGTGTTACAAGGCTATTTTTTTTAATTAAAGCTTTTTATTTGTATAACATATGTATGGGTAGTTCCTCAACATTGATCTTTGCAAAGCTTTCCATTACAAATTTTACCCTCAGTCCCTTCCCCTCCCCTAGATGGCAGGAAGTCCACTACATGTTAATAATGTTGAAATGCTTGAAGGGCTTGAAGGGCTATTTTTTTTTAAAGCTCAGAAGGGAACTCTCCTCATCAAGGAGATTTCTATTCCAACTAAATCACCAATACAACCTCTGTCTCTAACAAAATGTGGAAGCCTGTTGCCAAACACATCTCCAATGTTGCGTACATTTTGCTTATTTTAATATGTAAAATAATGTAAGAATTTAAGAGGTTTTTGTTGCCATCCTTTGTTTTTGCATTACCTAGATTTCCCCCACACACACATCCCATCTTCCTAGAAGGCCATCTTGTAGCATGATTTTTTTTAATAAATAGGAGAAAAGAGGAAGAAGAGGCAGCAGATATAATCAGTCTCTTATATTATGTTCCATCCCTTTGATCTCTGCAATAAACTGGGTGGTAGGGGATTTCATTATATGCCTCTTCTTTGGAGCTAAACTTAGTCATATAATTTCTCCAAATTGTGCTTCAATTGTTTTGTGGTTGTTATTCTTTCCATTTGCTCTAGTCATTCTATGTATCAGCACTGTTTGCTTTAGTTTATATCGTCATATAAGTCTTTCTTCATTTCTTTAATTGTCTTATCCCCCACTTCTAACAGCCCAGTCAGATTCTATGTACCACAATTTGCCATTCCCCAATTAATGGGCATCCATTTTATTTCCAGTTCTTTGCTAATAGTTACAAATATTTTTGGTGTATATGGAGACTTGTCTCTTGTCAGTGATTTCTTTGGGGTACATGCCCAAGTTTTGAACATTTTAGTACTTTTATTTATATAATTTCAAATTGTTTTCCAGAATGTTTGAACTAATTTGCAGCTCTACCAATAATAAATTAATGTGCCTCCCTCCCCAATTCCTCCAACATTGGTTATGAAAGGAAAAGTTCAGCTCCTTTCTGGAATGTTCACTTTCATTTCTAAGATTTTAAAATATTACATGACTTGTTAAAAAAAATCCCAGTCTATGTATTGTATTAGTTATTCACAGATAAGATAAAGGGACAAAGGGTCACTTTTCAGAGACAGAGAGACAATTTTGTCCAGAAAGTCTGGATGAAGGACTAGAGCTTTAGAAGAACAGTGAGAGGGCTAGGATGCTACCTTTACTAACCCTTGCAAAATCACTCTATAACTTTTGTCAAGAAAATAGTGAGCATAGAAATAAATGCATTGTAGCAGGAAATAAAAGCTCCTGTAGCTTAGAGAAAGATTAAAAGATTTCTGGCATGCCCTTCAAAGTCTAGAAAGGAAGATGGAGGGATGGGAGTGTGTGCCAGGGATGCCAAACAGACACAATGCCTGGCTGAAGGGCTTCGCCTTGCTATGTAGTTGGCATAATGATGCTACCAGAGCAACTTTACAATGCCCAAACTCACTCATGAGTTTTCTAACTGGTTAGATTTTAAAATTTCAATTTAATTATGGTACTTTTTTTTTTGCATCCTCCATCCCTTGAGAGCATAAGCTCCCTGAAGGCAGGAATGATTTCATTTTGGGGGTTTGTATCCATATAACATAGCACAGGACCTGGCATATGCTAGGTGCATGTTATACATTTATTGAATTAAATTGAATTTACATATTTTGTTAACGGTGGAAGTGGGAAAAGAAATCAAGCTTCATGAGCCTCAGTCTAAGATCTTTATATGCCACCATACAGTGGATTGAGTATTGTGCTTATAGTTAGGAAGTGAGGAAGACCTGAGTTGAAATCTAGCTGCAGGAACTTATTAGTTGTGTGATCCTGGGCTAGTTACTTAACCCCTATTCACCTCAGTTTCTTCAATTGTAAAGTGGGAACTATAAAAGCACCACCTCATAGGGTTGTTTGAGAATCACATGAGATGATATTTGTAAATGCTTAGCACAGTGCCTGATATACAATAGGTACATACAGACTACCTGTTTCCTTTTCCCTTCAGCCACTCACTCTTGGGGTTTTTCTTTGCTTATTAGAACTTCTACTAGAAGGTAATAATCTCTGCAGTATGTGGGAAAGAGGACAGAATAATTAGATTTAAACTCAAAAGATCAGTAGTGCTACTGGGGGAGAGAAGAGATTGAAACAACTGGTCAATCAAAGATCAAGGGATCAATTGTGACTTTCAGGAATTAGCTTATCTTGGAAAATCAGGCAGTAGGCACTGAATGATTAGCATTAGTTACAAAGAAATCTTTTTTGGTCAAAGATCAGTTCCTCTTTTTGAAATGTGTATCTTTATGTTTTTTTGTATTGAGTTAGTAATAATCTCTGTGACAAGATGAGAAGGTGCAGAAGGGGCCTTCAGGTGTGACTACAAAGAAAGATTAAATTGGTACCCGACAGACTTTCTCCCATTCCCCAAGTCAAGGTGGCCCTTTGGTTTTCTCCCATTTGTAAACCACATTGCCTCTCTGGCCTCAGTTTGCCAAATATCTCTGTTCCTGTTGAGCTGCCCTATATTTAATTGCAACTTCCAGGTGAATTTGCCAGATTTTGCATTTTTTAAAAAAAGGGCCATGAAATAACATAAAATGCATTTTGTGTGTATATTATGGTGGGATTAATCTCCTTTCTATTCACAACCAAATCCATAGGACCATTGGATTATAGAATCTCAACAGCTCTCCATTTCACTTCCAGGCATCTCTAGTGTCATGTGGATATATACTCATACCTGCCCCCATCCCTAAACTTCAACTCCCCTTTAAGCATTGCCTTCCATAATTAGGCTGTAGGATCTTTGAAAGCAAGAACTCTCTAGCTTGTGTTTGCAACCTCAGTGTTTAGTACAGTGCCTGGAACAACAATAAGTGCTTAAAAATCCCCTTTTCCCCCATCCTACCCCCATCTCTGTCTCTGTTCATCTCTCTGTCTCTGTCTCTCTATTAAGATTCTATCTACATTTTAGCAACGGTTAACATTAGTTTGCCTAAATAACTTGACATAATTGGAGTTCATGAAATGGTGAGCAGGTATTTGCCCAGTGGTCTTTGAGTCATATATATATATATATATATATATATATATTTGCATTTTTCTAAAATGGGTGTTGAGACAATAGATTCTGACTAAGGTAGTGTTTTCAGGCATTAGTATAGGATGACCATAAAGTCTTAATGCAGCATATTAAAATTATCAATGTTTAAAACTTTATTAAGACATTGAAGTCAGCTTGAGTAGGCTGATATGAGAAACACTGAGAAGACTTCCTATTTCTCAAAAAATTCCCCTCCCTCACCCCTGTAGGAATTGAGTGAACCCCACTGACTTAGTCTTGGGACTCAATTCTGGATCTAGCTCAGTTCCTTTTCTATCTAGTTATGGGAATTATTAAAAAAAAAACTTTTGTTGAGCTTAGCCTTGCATGCCTGGGAAACTGGACTGCCTCCACCTGTTGCTTGGAGACCTTTAATTAAAAATTTAACTTCTACTGACTAGAAATCCAGTCTGATTTGAAGACCAATGGAGGGTTTTCTTAGTTACACATCTTATGCAACCCATCTGTCTTACTTGGAAACTGTCCCTGTACTGATGAATCACTCACTGTTTTCTTGTTCCTTGGATTGAATATAGATACTTGGGGAGAGTAGGATATCTATTTTTCTAATTTCAGGGAATTATACCTGTTTACTCTTTCCCTCCCCACTTGGAAAGCTCCCAATCTTAGAAATTAAATTAGAAATCAATTAGAAATCAAATGACTTAATCATGCATACTTGTTTATAGTCTGTTAATTGTTTGCTTTTAATGTATAAAAATCTGTCTCCCCCTGTATTTGCAAGCCAGTGCCAAAGCTGAGCAGGCCCAGTCCTGATTTATTATGCAATTGATATGTATCACTTGATAAATCTATATGCTCAGGAGGTCAAATCTTTGTTTCCTCTGTCATTTCAATCAATTCTCTTGTCTTACCTCCTTACTGATGCCTGAAATTCTATTATTCATCCATTCATTTGTGTTAAACTCAAAAGGTGCTACTGGGAGAGAGAAGAGATTGAAACAATTAGTCAATCAAAGATCAAGGGATCAATTGTGACTTTCAGGAATTAACTTATCTTTGGAAATCAGGCAGTAGGAACTGACTGATTAGCATTAGTTAAACATTGTTTACAGGATTTTATGTTAAGGATTTTGCTAGGCCATTATAGGGCAGAAAGTGAGAAAAGACCAGATTCTGAAACCAGTCTTGAACAAAAATTAAGCTATATGTATGTACACACACACACACACACATACACACACACACACACACACACACACACACTCATCCCCTGGAAAAGAATGTTCAAAACTTTAAGATTCCCCCTCCCACAAATACCCGAGTTATTTGTTCCATGCAGTAGCTGAAAAGAAATGTGGGATGCACAAATTTAGAGACATCTCTACTCCAAATGTTCATGTGGACTATTTGTGCCTGAGCTATGGTGGGACCTTCTTAGCTCATCTTAGTCTGATTAGCCACACTTGGGCATACTATACCTTGATCCCAACACAGTGATGTCCTTTTGGTCCTCTTCAAATACAAAGCTCAGCAATGAAACCATTTCCTCTCATTTATTCTAGGTCTACTGTCTCTCTTATCTATCTGTTATGAGACCATGAAGTTACTGACTGTCCATCAGTGAATGGTCATATTTATTTGAGTCCACATCCACTGAAGAGCACAAAAAAGGGGGGAAGGGGGGCAACAGAATCCTATCTTGTATTTTTTTCTCATGAAGGGAGGAGTGCATGTGCTTTTAATGATCCCAACTGCTCACAGTTGAGAAAGTCCAGGATTCTCCTGGTAATGACATATGGCTGCAAATCATGGGATACAGTGGAGAGGTACATGATGATCTGATATAGTTTGGTTGGATTATTTTCCTCCACCACCATCACCTGGACCACCATCTTTATCCCCACAAAAGAGGGAAAACCTATAGGCAAAACCAACTAGAATAACTGATTCATCTTCTAAACCTAAATTAAAATCCCATCTTCTATAGGAAGTCTTTCTCAACCCCCCTTAATTCTAGTGCCTTCCCTATTTTAATTATTCCCTATTTACCTTGTATGTATCTTGATTGTAAAAAGTTTTTGCATATTATCTCCCCCATTAGGCTGCAGGGACTGTCTTTTACCTCTTTTTATAACCCCAGTTATAAAAGCATGATGATTGGCATATAGTATGTGCTTAATAAATATTTATTAACTATTAATTCATCAAGTTCAGAGCCTAGAATCAATAGGATTCTACCCTTCGGTGTTTATTTTTCTCTAATCAATTCATGATTTGTATTTTCAAATGTGATTGGGGAGTCTGCTTATCCTCCAGGGTGCATTGGTTCTAGTTCCAATCTCCCTTTGTCTACCTCAGTGGCCTCTTCCTAGTTAAAATAGGAAATATGCAAGATTCCTGTAATTAATTGTGTTTAATTACAAGAAAGTATGGAATGAATCAAGATTTCCATCTAGTAGTAGAGATTGCCAATTTCAAATATAATTGTGAAAATTTGGACATTGAATCATTTACATATGAGTACTGACTTTAGTGTCAACTAAAAACCATAGATAATTATCCTAAATGACAAAGTGTAAATATTACTAATTGTTCTTCTTGTGGTAGACATTAGCCCTTCTTTTGGCCCCAAAATACCTATCATTAAGAGACTTAGTCCTCAAAAACATGCCTTGTTCATGAGTAATAAATCTACTTGCTATTATTCACAAAAGTTTGTGGTTTAATAAAAGTATCTGAAGGTCAAATTGCCTTCTGGGCTGAGTTTTGGTTTTAGTTTAACTGATCTAAGTTGATTTGTGGATTCATTTTTCAGATGAAATGAATAGATATTTGGTTTGGAGTTTTTCATTTCATTTTGGGGTGAATAAGTTCATCTATAAATTAAATGAAATATGATACATGATATGAAAAATTTTCAAACTGGTAACATATGTCTACAAGATCCATTGTTTGCTTTTCAGCAACTTTCCCCGCTTATTTCTTTTGGAAAAGATTTTCCCATGATTCTCTCATGATTCAAAGGGAAGGCTCTCAGGACTTTACTGAGACCCTAGGACAGGCTTCTCTAGTTAGAGGTCACATGATCAGGGAATGATCAGACACAGAGATTAGGACTCAGAGTATTTGCCAGATTTGCCCAAAAAGGGCCCCATGTTAGAAGCTCCAGAAATTAGAAGAAGAGAGCTAAGATCTGATGTAACAGAGATCAAAATGGAAGAGGGGTAAAACAAATGACATGGTTGAGGCTCACAGACTGGACCCAGCAGGGCTAGAGACACAAATCTCATTGGAGGGCTGGAGAGGGAGGTTAGCCTTCAAAACCATCACATCATCACTCTATACCTTGGCATTCTGATCAGTCTCTATATGTCTAGTCATTAGCTGATTCCCACATGTAGAATGATTTCCTTCCCCAACTCAGTCTCCTGACTCCCTTAGCTTCTTTCAAAACTCAGCTAAAATCTTGCCTTTGCATGTGGCCTTTCATGGTCTTCTTTTCCCTACCCAAATACTAGTGTCTTCTATTTAAGATTACGTTCTATTGTGTTTACACTGTATCTCTTGTATGTGTAAGATGCATGGTGTGGAGTCATTTTGCATGAGTGTGTTGAGTGTATGCATGAAGCTGCCTAGATGTAGCCTGCAGGGAGGCAAGAATAAATCTCTATAGTCTTTTTTCCCCTACTCTTCTTAAAAAAAGACTGATTCTTACCAAGGACAGAAGCAGAAGTTGGGGTCAGAGGGGGAAGAGGCTCTCCTCTTCTCAGAGAGAGGTGTTGGATTAGAGTTTTAACTATTCCATTAAATTTTGTTAGTCTAGGAGAAATCATTTTTAGTTCAGATTGTTAGTTTGATTACTGTCCTTAATGTAGAGTCCTCCAAACTATATATCCAAAGCTTAATTCACTTCCTTCCAAATGTGAATTCTATATGTGTACCTACTTCTGAATGATCATAAAAAGGATACAGACTGAAGGGAAGCAAAAGGTCACTTCTTTCAGTTAAAGCATGAACTACAGAAATCCACTGCTAAAATGTAAATATGTGAATATATGTAGCAATAGGCAAATAAGCCAACTTCTCGCTCTCTCTCCTTCCCTCCATCCTTCCTTCTTTCTCTCTCTCTCATCTATCTATATTTTATTTTTTATCAACTATATATATATACATATGTGTAGATGTGTGTAATATACATATATATATATAAATATATAAACATATATTTATGTATATACATTTATTGAGTGCCTACTATGTGCCTGGTATTGTGCTAAGTGTTAAGAATACAAAAAGGGGCAAAAGACAATCTATTCCCTTGAGAATATGAGAATATATACCAGACAATACTCAGAATAAATAAGGTCTCCCATTTGGGTTGAGCTAATTCAGTTCAACCAAGAAAGGAATCTCAGTTTTCAGTCCAGGGGAAATTTCTTGGAATCATGAGTGTAACAAGTTAGGGATAAGAACATGGGAGGAGTACTGGCTTTTCTGTGGTGGCTTCTTCCCAGTGTCTTTCTCTCCCTTCAGGGACCTGATGAGATTCTGGAACAGAGTGTCTCTATCATCCAGCTCTCACCAACTTCCCCCCTACACAAGTGAGGAGCATTGTAATCAATCTCCACCAAGGAAGAGAATGTGATATAAATGGACCTTTGAGTCAAGAGTTCTTTGGCACACTGTGGTTTTTATGCTCTTCCACCTACTGGAATGAGAGCAGGTGGGGAGAAGAGACTTTTGCTTCAGTGTTTAGCACAATGAATAGGTACTTAATAAATGCTAGTCGACTTGTAGCTTGACACCTACTGTGGGGCCCAATGGTTTTCCATCCCTTCCTCCTTCTAAGCAATCACTGCCTTCATGCTGCTCTTTGTTTTTCCTGGATTTCACATCCCCTACTCTTCTGTAGTTCCACTGTTGCCAACCTATTAATCCCCTATGTTTCCAATCCCGCTGGATTATTACAGTATCCTTATTCTAGTGGACAAAGTACTGGATCTGGTTAGTGGATCTAGATTTGTTATTCATTTCCTATATGACCTTGGGCACAACTCAAGTTCTTTGAACCTCAATCTATTCATAAAATGAAGGATTTGAATGGTACTCTGAAAAATCTACATAATATGTGATATGTAAATGTTAGCTGTAATACTATCACTACACGCTCTCTATAATCCAGCTCTAAATTCCAACTCCCTGCTATCTGAAGACTGGATGACTGTTTCCAATGCTGTTATCCATGTCACTGATAAAAATATTAAATAGGACAGGGTCAGTAATGTGATAGTCATGTCAATTATTATATCAATGCATTACCCTTTTTAGATGATTTTTTTTTTTTGCATTTTAGTGATGGATTTCTGTAGCCACTGTTTTAACTGAAAAGAATGACTAACATTTAAAGAAAAGGAAATTTTGGACCAGTGGACTTTTAGCTCCCCTCAATCTGTACCTTGTGGCTGATACCTACTTTGTGCCAATGTAAAGCTGGCACATAAGCTCAGAGACAAGATAAAATGTCAACTTTGTGTTTTCTGAAGCAGTTGGAAAAGTCTCCAATGAAGTCTGGAAGGGTAAAACAAAGCCCTGACTCCTACTATTTTATATATAAATTGTCAAAGTCAGATTTACTGAGGTGGCTTTTTTCCTTCTCTCTCTTTCTCTCTCCTTCTCCTTTTCCTCCTCCTCCTCTTCCTTCTTCTACTTCTTTTCCTCCTCCTCTTCTTCCTCCATCTCCTCTTCTTCCTCCTTTCCTTCTTTCTCTCTTCCTTCTTCCCTCCCTCCCTCTCTGTTTCTCTCTCTCTCTCCTCCTGTATCCCCCCTCTCTCCTTCTTCCCCTCTTTCTCCCTCCTCCCTCTTTCTCGCTTTGTCCTCCACCAACATAAGAGTTGTCCTTAACACAGGATTCTCTTACACTACTGCTAAAATGAATGTGTCTGCCATAGTCCTGCATTGAACAGGGTTATGTACAAAACTGTTCTTCCCGGTTCTAGTTAACTCTGTGTGCTGGCTCAGCACATTTTGAGGATGATAAAGCTGCTTCCGGCCATGTAAAAATCAGACCTGAAAGATGAGGAAGTCATCTCATTATGGGCAGTCACTAAGTAAAGCAATTTTATGACTCAGCGGATCTTTAAAGTGAGTAAGCCACCTTCAAATCCTTTCTGACCCTTTCTCTTTTCGAGATAGACATATCCAGATTTGTCATCAATTTTGTCATTGAATCTTGGATTCAGAAGATTCAGAGGTCCTAGATCCATTGGCTTAAAGTGGCTTACTTCACTGGACAAGATGACAGGGGAAGAGGTCCCTATATGAATCAGGCACTTCATTAAGCATTTTACAAACATTTCATTTGATCCTCACAACAACCCTGAGAGATAGGTGCTATTATGATCCCCATTTTACAGCTGGGGAAACTGAGGCAAATAAAGGTTAAATGAATTACCCAGGATTCCACAGCTAGTATAATGTAAAAGGGAAGGGAGCGAGTTAAGCACTGTTCTAGCTGGTCAACTAGACATGGATTTTGAGGGAATAGCTTAGAGCTGAGCTGAAATCTCACAATAACTATTCAATGGTGCTACAAATCTCTTTATGTTTTGTTAAGATTTAAGTAATAACCTCATAGGTAAATGTAAAATGGCTATAATTGAAGTTATTGAATCTTTTTATATCTTTCTACCACTTTCCTATTGAGAGTTTCATATTTAACATTTCTTTTATGTGTAGGAAACAAATATCTGTCCCATATTTGTTTCATATTGTACATTGAATACTTTTCCATTCTGAAGAGACCCTGGATATAAGCCAAAAATTAAGCCTTAAGCAATTTCCCCCTTTACAATATGTTTGGGCAATAGGCTAGATGATTCTTTGAGGAACTCACTTAAATACCAGGGGTTTCTGCTTTAATAATCCTAAGCACTTTACAATTTTTATTTCATTTGATCCTCACATTAATCCTGGGAGTAGTTATTACTATTACTCCCATTGTAAAGGGGCTGGAGTGCTAAGGTTCATGAGATCATGAAAAGTAGGACATGACTTTGCAGACAGAGAGGTATCAACCTGTATTGGTAGAGTGAATTTCCTTAGAAGAAAATTCCCTGTATCAATAATATTGCCTGTCCAGTCCTCCTTTGGGAATACTTAAAATAAAATTTTAGAGCAATGACTATTCTTAATGGTCTTGGAACTGATCTTGTCAAAAGAGGGATTTCTCTGCCAAGCCTTCTTCTTCCCAAATTGATGTTATGGTGGGCTCTCTTCCTTCCCTCTCTGGATTTCCCAGAAAAAAGGTCAAGAAAAGAAGCTTCAGGTGTCATGGTTGCCAAAGGCTCACTGACTGCCTCTTTGTCAATGAGGCAAAATGGACAAGTTGGTTTTACGGTTTTCCATGAGTCTTAGTAAAATCCGTGCCGACCGACTGGGAAGAACTGCCCTCCTTTAAGAGATTTTAGGAGGAATGGGGCTTGGCATAGGAGATAATGAGCCAAAGAAGGAAACTAGGAGTAACCAGAGCAGTTTACTTCCAGCAAAGTTGCCTGACAAACAACTGGGCTTCCTTCCGTATCTCTGGCCTTTCTTTTTCCAGTAGAGAGATAGTTAGGTAATATAACAGGTAGAGCACTGAACCTACAATCAGGAAGACCTGATTCAAATAAATTTAAACAAAATTCAAATCTAGCCTCAGATACTTACTGGCTGTATGATTCTGCCTGCCTCAGGATCAACTCTAAAATGAGAATAATCATAGCACCTACCTCACAGAATTGTTGTAAGAATCAAATGTGTGCCAGGCACACAGTAGGGGCCTAATAAATGCTTGTTCCTTCTCCCTTACATTGAGATTTTAGGAACCTTTCCCACTTTCTCAAGAGTTGTTTGTGAGAGACATGATCTCCAATAGGAGGACTTTGTTGGTCAAGAGTTAACAGCTAGGTAGTAAAATGGAAGACCCCTAACCTTGCTCTGCTACTGTGGCCATTCAGGGCATGGCCATCTGCTTTGGCATCATAGCTGGATTCATGAACTTTATTATCTTTCCTGTGATAACCACCTAAGGACCACAGGACCTTGCCATCTGCCCTGCGTCAGGATATGTTTTTACGTATTGCCTCCCCTAGTTAGAATGTGAGCTCTATAAGGCAGGCACTTTCTCTCTCCGGCACCCAAAAATGACTTAAGAAATATTTTTCTTTTCTTTATCCCCAGCCAGTTTGTTGCAAGAAAGTTCTCCTTATTTCAAGGCCAATGTTCCTTCCATGTTTTGATGCAAAATAACAACTGTCAATTTCTTGAAAATGGACTAGAAATTTCTTAGGAACTTTCTCAGAGATGATCTGAAATTATTTTACTGGTAAAGTTGGGGGGGATTCACTGAGTTTTTCTAGAGTTTCTTTCTAATGTAATCAGGATTAGGGAATAACTTGGTGGTTACAGTGGGTGCAGGGGGGATGCAATAGGTGCAATGAGAAGCAACAGAATCAGGAAAACCCGAATTCAAATTCAGCCTCAGGCACTTATTAGCTATGTGACTCTTTCTTGACAAGTCATTGAACCTCTGTTTATTTCAATTTCTTTCATTATAAAGTGGAGATAATAAAAGCACTCCATGGGGCTTTTATGAAGATTAAAAGAGACAATATTTATAAACTACTTTGCTAACCTTAAAATTGTATAATAAAATAAAACAATAAAATTTTATAGCATATTACACATTTTATAAAATATTTTATATCATGTATAATGCTATATTAATACATTTTATATGTATATTATGAATATTTTCTATTACACATTATATTTTTTATTCTATATCCTATATATTTTACACTATATCTGCCTATATAAATGCTAGCTCTTAATTATTATTAAAAGACATATTCTATAAGCAGAGAGAGAAGATTTTCAGAGCCAACCTGCATGGATCCCTGAGATTTTAGTCTGCTTAGACATAAATTCCCATTTCTCGGAGAGGTGGGGGGGTAGGGAACTACTTCTGTTTCAAAGTGGTTGGTATATTGTACTCATTCCCTTTTAGATAAGGAATTCCTCCCTGCTCTGGTCCAGATTAGGTTCAAACTTAGCAGGGTTTAGCTTCTATTGAGAGTAGTGCTAGGTTGTTTTTTCTTATCTTTTCAATGCTTGGTTTGCTAAATCCCCATCACTAATTAATCAATCAACCCCTAATTAGCCCCTAAATTAATTTCTTTCAAACCAGGTTTTGGTTCATGTTTAATTCTCCCCACAGTAGGGAGAAAAGGAAGTAAAAAATGGCAATAGTAATCAAGTATGAGCCAGGCATTTTTTCCTAAGCACATGAGACTCCCAGTGATGGAATAACCCCAAAAAAGAATTCAGGAATAACTTACAACTATATCATCACAATCTCTTAGGAAACTGATACTTAAAATCCTGTCAGAACATAAAACTGTTTGTGGAGTTGTTGATGAGGTATTTTACATTTCATCTCTACTATGTACTGTCCAAATAATTCCTAGCCTGCACTTCTAATTAAACATACTAAGCATGGGCTAGACCTCTTTCCAATGGTCATCTTATCCACTGGCTTTGGTCAGTCATCTGTCCCTTACTGGTCAGCCCTGACCCAAAAGCCCCAGGACCCATGGAATGTTTGTTATGTTTGTTCAGAAACAGCCTGAAACATTCACTTAAACCTGTTTGTCTTAGTTTCTTCATATGTAAAATGAACTGGAGAAGGAAATGGCAAACTACTCCATTAACTTTGCTTAGAAAATCCCAAACGGGGATGTGCAGAGTTAGATGTGATTGAAAAATAACTAAACAATACAGATAGAGACAGAAACATATATGTATATATATATATATATGCATTTATGTATATGTATACAAATAGACATGTGTATATATATTATATATATGCTTCTATTATGTTTTTACAAATTAGAAAAGCATGATTTTTAAGTCTGAAGATACATAAACTTTTATTTATAATTAGAAATAAATCTCAAAAGAAAATAAATTACATTAACTTCTATTTGTTTCTACAATGCTTTGTAACTACTGAGGAATTTTGCAAAGAGATCTGTCCTTATAGTCTGAATACTTGAGTTTGGGGAGCATCCAGGGACCTAACCTCCCAACCTTCTCAACCTCCCATTTGAGTATCGACTTTCTGTTTCATCTGAGAAGCTTAATCTGGGGATCAGAGAATTGGTTCTGAATTTCCCATTCCAGCTAGGGAAATGTTAATGCCCGTGAGCTACCCTCCTAGGTAATGATCTAAAACTCAATCGTGAGTTCTTGTTCCCCAGTAGATGGAGAGATAGAACTAACCCTCTCTAGCCTGTCCTTCAAGAAGGACGGGACGTACTTGCTCAGGTGCACAGCAATGTGGTTGCGGACAAAATGACAGAGGTATTTCTGAAACCGCTCTCCAGCAAAGGCATAGATCACAGGGTTGACACAACAGTGTGTGAGGGCAATGACTTCGGTCACTTGTATTGCCACATCCAGCTGTTTGCTATTTTCACAATCCGGTGTGAAAAAGAAATCCTGGAAAGCAGCAACGAGCACTGTGAGGTTATAGGGAATCCAAAAGAGAAAGAAGATGATCATGATGATAAAAATCAGCTTGACCACTCTCCATTTCCTCTCACTCCTCCGTCTAAGCAGTATTTTTATAATCCCTGTGTAGCAGATGATCATGATCAGCAGGGGAAAAATGAATCCCAGGAGGTTCAGTTTCAAAGCCTGGAACTGTCGCCATGTTCTTGCAGTCTCATGTGGGAAATAAGGACTACAGGTATGAGAAGTAATCTCCTCCTGAGATTTAGTGTAGATAACATCAGGAAGAGAGAACAAGAAAGCCAGAATCCAGGTAGTGATGCTGGTCATGATGCTGAGGACCACCTTCCTGACCCTTATGGCAAACACTGCATGGACAATGGCCAGATATCTATCAATCGTCAACAGGACGATGAAGAAGATTTCACTGTATAAGCCCATATAATACAATCCAGAAAGGAGTTTACACATGGTGTCGCCCAAGACCCAGTTCTTTTGCAACTCGTAGTGAATCCAGAACGGAAGTGTGATGAGGAAAAGCAGATCTGAGATGGCCAAGTTGAGAAGGTAGATGTTGGTCATGGTTTTGAGTCTCTTGTACTTCGTGAGGATCAGCACTACTGTGGAATTGCCCAGCAGGCCGATGATGAACACCATCAAGTACAGAGGAGGCAAGAGCTTGGAGTTCAGGTCTTTGATAACATCTTTGTAGCATGGAGAGAATTCTTCATAATTAAATTCAGTTGTAGCGAGATCCGGTAGCGATGTAGGAGTGCTCATCCTGGATTGCCCTGTGAGAATAGAAAAAAGTTGATTGTTTGCTTGTTTTGCTAAAAGTTCATAGAAGAGTTCACTGAATCTGGGAGAAGACCTCAGTGACCTCTTAGCCTACCCATATCTGAACAAGAATCTCTTCTGCTACATCCCTACCCAATGATCAGATGGCATTAGAATGTAAGCTCTTTTCAAGTAGGGATTATTTCTTTTGTTTCTTTATCCATTGTATCTAGCACAGTACCTGGAACATTAGTGCTTTATTAATACCTGTTGACTGATTGGTCATCAATCTTTGTTTTCTAATGTGTACCATACATAATTTTGCAATTCTGGATAGAAGGTAATTTCCTTGGGGACAGAGACTATTGCAATTGTTTTTTCTCAGTATTTCAATACCTAACATAATACATGGCATTTGATAAATGCTTGCTGATTAATTATTGATTGATCAGTTTCCAATACAGTTCTCTTCTGATATATCTTCATGATACAGTAATGACCCTGGGCTTTTAAAAGCTTTGCCAAGGGATCACAAGTCCTAGAAAGTCATACCAAACTGAAAAGATTCCAGGCACTTCCCTCTAATAGAATAAAAGGTTTTTGAAAGCATGGATTGTTTTAATTTTTGTCTTTGTCTCTTAGGCTATAAGTATTTTTTATTAAAGCTTTTTTATTTTCAAAACATGTGCATAGACAGCTTTCAACATTCACCCTTGCAAAACCTTGTATTCCATTTTTTGCTTCCCATCTCCCCACTCCCTCCCTTAGACAGCAAGTGATCCAATGAATGCTAAACACGTATAATTCTTCTATACACATTTCCACAATTATCATGCTGCACAAGAAAAATCAGGGAGAAAGGAAACAAAATGCAAGTAAATAACAAAAAGAATGAAAATACTATGTTGTGATCCACACTTGGTGCCCACAGTCTCTCTGGGTGCAGATGGCCCGCTCCATCACTAGGCCACTGGAACTGACCTGAATCATCTCCATAGCAAGTACTTAATAAATACTTGTTGGATTGGCTCAAATCAGAGAACTGGAAATGGACTGGGTATTGATTGTTCAAGAACTGGCCTGACTCATGCCTAGGAGGGAGTAGCTCATCATCTAGGGAGTTAATGGCACTTCTGGGCTACAGAAACTCCTGAAACCCCCTACAAAAGCATGGAGGATGATACTCTACATCTGGAGAGAAATCAATAGGACTCAATCTACCAGGTAGCACCTAGAGAGGGGGAAGATCCCTTTTCTACAGGAGTGCCAGGCAGACTGGTAAGCAAAAAAGTCAAATGACAAATTACAGACTGTGGCCAGAGCTGTTGTCCCTTAGCCAAGGACTGTATGCCCTATGGAGCAAGGTAAAAAGACTTTTACATGGAAAGAGAGTTCACATACTAATTTTCCGAGGGGAGACTCAATCCCTGATCTCACCACCACCATCACTATCATATTCTTGAGTAAAGAAATTTGGGATCTCATTGTCTCTTCCCTGTATAATTATGATGAACAGAGTGTCGTACTGAGATTTATAAAATTACCTTGAGTTTAAATCCAGCTGAAGACACTGTGTGATCCTTGATAAGCTATCTTAACTTCTGTTTCTCGGTTTCCTCAACTGTAAAATGGCGATAATAATACCATCTACTTCAAGTTTGTGGTGAGGATAAAATGAGATAGTGTTTTCAAAATATTCTAAAATGTTATATAAATCCTGGTTCTTATCATTTTAACAGTCTCCTACTAGTTGGACTCCTGGCTTGCAATCTCTATCTGTGCTGATCCATCCTCTAGATTGCTGTCAAAACAATCTTGAAAGACAAGGCTGATGATGTCAATCAAAAATTTTCTGTGATTCCTTATTAGATCTAGGACAAAATACAAGTTCTGTTTGGCTTTTAAAGTCTGTAACCATCTGGAGGGAGCCTACTCTTTCAGTTCATTTCACCTGTATTTCACATGCATTTATGATTCAGTCCAACTGCCCTACTCAGTGTTCCCTGAACTGGTCATCCCATGTCTCATCAGTCCTCCCTGCCTGGAATCTCCCCATGAGATGCCCATCCTCATTCAAGCTCAGTTTGTGGGTCATGTTACACCACAGCCTTTCCTGATTTCCATTCCTGTATTTATCTGTGTGTGTGAAATCTCCAATGGTGCACTGAGATTTGTAAATCTAGACAATCAACAAAACAAGTCAAGCTATGATTTGGAGCATTTGATGATTTTTCAAAGTATAAATGCTCACACTAAAAATTTAACACTAAGCTATAACAAGGCAATGTGAATGAGCTCCAGCATATGATGATTGTTATCTCTTATGAGAATATAATCTCTTCGAAGGCAGAGATTATTTTTCATTTTGTCTTTATAGCCCAAATAAAGACATGGTGTCTGGTACAATTTTCTCTATAAGATGATTTCAAGTTGGGAACTCCCATTGTACAAATTCCATCCAGGAATACAGATCTATAAACTACTCCGCAATTTACAATCTTAGATATTTGTATGGAGGATTGAAAAGTTGTGACCTGCCCAAGGTCACTCAGCCAGGATATATCAAACTTGATTCTCATGCCAAGATTTACTCTCTATCCAATTCCCTCACACTACTTCACCTTGCACAAAGTAGGCGATTAACAAGTGCTTGTATTTGCCACTGTCTAGCTACTCTGAACCTCCCCCCCTTTTTCACAAGACATTTTCCTTTATTTATTTTTGATTTATCATATGCCAGGCTCTTACTGATTTTTTAAAAATTTGTTTTAGTTTTCTTTTTTCTTTCTGGTTATATATGTATGTTAATTTTTTTCTTAAAAAATACACATTTCTTTATGAATCATGTTGGGAGATCTGAACCTTTTTAATCCTCAGAAAGCAAATGACCTAAAGGATTTGGGAATCCACTGGGGAAAAAAAAACAGATATATGTGGCTGGTAATTCTGTCCTCCATAAACTGTGAGAAACACATGGCTACATTCTTATGACTTACAACCATTAAGACTTAATGATGCTAAAAGGAAGATTTCCACTCAATATGAAAAGCACTCTCTCGCTGTATGATTCTTTAATTATGAAATAGAAGTTATCTCTACAGGTTATCTAGTTCATCCACCTTCCTCTGGCAGTTCAAAACCCAGTCTATCCTTATTTTTAGGAATTTCCAAGGATGAGGAGCTCCAATCTTATTTGGAAGTCTACTTTCCTTAGACCCCCATTTCTCATAGGGTTTAGGCAAGAAGCGCCCTTAGAACTCATATAATTCAATCCTTTGTTTCTCAGATGAAGATAATTAATTAAAGTGATTTTTGCAACCTCATTGAGTTGTATCATACCCAAATCTCCTGAATCTCCAGCTCTCTTTCCACTGTGGATTCTGTCCCCTTAACATAGCTCTGATCAATAAATCATAAAAAAGAAAAAGAAATCACTTACTGATTCACAGGGCTCTTCACCGGGCCAATTAAGTCTTCTTCCTAGGCTGAAAATTCTGTCTGAGAAGGAAACACCCAGCTTCCTGAGCAACAGAAATTGGGCTCTAGGAGACTTGGCAAGTTTTCAGAATAAGAAATATTTGGGTGCTTCCCTTTACTTCATCTCATCAGGAGCTCACTCATCACACTCACGCAGCGGTCACCACCACTCGGGAGGATTTGCAGAGCAGAATGCCCTGATCACATTATTGAACATGTCTTAATTTTCTTTGTCTAGCAAAAAAAAAAAAAAAAAAGAAAAAGAAAGTCTATTGGTGGTAGCTGTAGAAGTGGGATAGTGGGGATAAAGGGTGGGGCTCCAGGAAGTGAGCAGAAATCATATTACCCAGTGAACATGGGATTTGGCAGGACACAAGGGTTACTAGAACAAGCAGTTATTTTCAGATATGTATCTGGAAAGATTTCATCAAGCCAAATTGGGAAGTAGATAGATTTTTTTCTTTTGACACTCCCCATCTCTTTTGTTTTATTTATTTTTTTTATTAAAGCTTTTTATTTGTATAACATATGTATGGGTAGTTCCCCAGCATTGATCTTTACAAAGCTTTCCATTACAAATTTTACCCCCAGTCCCTTCCCCTCCCCTAGATGAAAGGAAGTTCACTACATGTTAATAATGTTGAAATACTTGACAAGTTGTGCAAGAAAAATCCTATCTACAAGAAAAAAAAAAGAAAATCAGAGAAAGGAAACACAATGCAAGCAAACCTCAATAGAGAGAATGAAAATGTTATGTTGTGGTCCATATTTCACATCCCTCTCTCTGGTATATATGACTTTCTTCAGTGAACTATTGGAACTTGTTTGAGACAATTCTTTGTTTCAGAGAGCCATGTCCATCAGAATTGATCATCGTGTAATATTGTTGTTGCCGTTCTCCTGGTTCTGCTCGTTTCACTCAGCATCAGTCCATGTAAGTCTCTCCAGGCCTCTCTGAAATCATCCTGCTGGTCGTTTCTTACAGAGCAATAATATTCCATAACATTCATATACCATCATTTATTCAGCCGTTCTCCAATTGATGGGTGTCCATTCAGTTTCCAGTTTCTAGCCACTACAAAAAGGGCTGCCATAAACATTCTTGCACATGTGGGTCCCTTTCCTTTCTCTAAGATCTCTTTGGGATATAAGCCCAATAGAAACACTGCTGGGTCAAAGGGTATGCACAGTTTGATAACTTTTTGAGCATAGTTCCAAATTGCTCTCCAGAATGGTTGGTTCCATTCACAGTTCCACCAACAATGTATCAGTGTCCTAGTTTTCCCACATCCCCTCCAACATTCATCGTTATCTTTTCCTGTCATTTTAGCCAATCTGACAGGTGTGTAGTGGTACCTCAGAGTTGTCTTAATTTGCATTTTTCTGATCAATAGTGATTTGGAGCAACTTTTCATATGACTAGAGATGGTTTTAATTTCATCATCTGAAAATTGTCTGTTCATATCCCTTGACCACTTATCTATTGAAGAGTGGCTTGAATTCTTATATATGAGACAATTCTCTGTATATTTTAGAAATGAGGCCTCAGAACCTCTTAGAACCATTAAATGTAAAGATGATTTCCCAATTTGATGTTTCCCTCCTAATCTTGTCTGCATTAGTTTTATTTGTACAGAAACTTTTTAACTTAATATAATCAAAATTATCTATCTGGTGTTCAGTTAGGAGTTCCAGATCTTCTTTGGACATAAATTTATTCCATCTCCACAGATCTGAGAGGTAAACTATACTACGTTCCTCTAATTTGCTTACAATATCACTCTTTATATCTAGATCATGGACCCACTTAGATCTTATCTTGGTATGTGGTGTTAGGTGTGGGTCAAGCCCTAATTTCTTCCACACTAGTTTCCAATTTTCCCAGCAGTTTTTGCCGAATAGTGAGTACTTATCCCAGAAGCTGACTCCCTGTTTCTTTTAGAAGCAGCTAGATAGTGCAATGGATAGAGTGGAGGCCCTGGAGTCCTGAAGACCTGAATTCAAATCCAATCTTGGATACTTTCTAGCTGAACGATATTAGGAAAGTCACTTAACCACTGCCTGCTTCAATTTCCTTAACTGTAAAATGGGGATCATAATAGTCTCTACTTCTCAGGGTTGTGTGAAGAGCAAATGCCATAATATTTTGTAATGTGCTTGGCCCCATGTCTAGCCCATAGTATGTGCTCTGTAAATATTTCTTTCTTTCTTTCCTCTTTCCCAGCACTTTATGAGGATCAAATGAGATCACATTCTTTGCAAAGTGCTACATAAATGAGTGTGACTTCTTCCTCCTCCTGTTCTTTTTCTCCACTTTTTTCCTTTTCATTCTCTTCTTCCTCTTCTTCCTCCCTTTCTCTCTCCCTCCCTTCCTCCCTCCCTGTCTCCCTTCCTTCCTTCCTTCCTTCCTTTTTTCCCTCCTTCCTTCTTCTTTTCCTTCTTTTCTTCCTTCCTCTTTTCTTCCTTTCTCTTTGTTTCTTTCTTTCTTTCCTCCCTCCCTCCATCTCTCCCTCCATCTCTCCCTCCATTTCTCCCTCCCTCCCTCCCTCCTTTCTTTCTTTCCTTCCTTCCTTCCTTCCTTCCTTCCTTCCTTTCTTTCTCTTTCTTTCTTTCTTTCTTTCTTTCTTTCTTTCTTTCTTTCTTTCTTTCTTTCTTTCTTTCTTTCTTTCTTTCTTTCTTTCTTTCTTTTCTTCTTTCTTTCTTTCTTCTAGTCAACTAAAATTTTTGGAAGATGCTATATACTGTCAGAGAAATAGATGACAAGTGGAACAAAGCATAGCACAGTTTTACTATATGTGTAAATATATGTCATATGTATGTAAATATGTTGTATCTCATGTTCTCTGTGTCTTGGAAGAGGTGAAGTAAGAGTTAAAATATTGTTATAAATGAGAGTGTTAGAAGGAAAAAAAATGGAAAAGAAATGATGACTATATGGAATAAAGAACTGGAAAGGAAATTAACAGCCTGGCAAAAAAAGGCACAAAATCTTGCCCAAGCAACAAACTCTCTGAAAATTGGAATGAGCCAAATAGATGTTAATGACTTCATGAGATAATAAGAAATATTAGACAAAGTCAAAAGGCAGAAAAATAGAAGAAAACATATGGTATCTCCTAGGAAAAATAGGTTATATCATTTCACAGCTCCACACTGTTGGCTACCTGAAGACCATGACCAAAAAAGATGCTAGCCATTATATTTCTTTTTTTTTTTAAATTCTTAACTTAAGTACAAAGAGAAAAAATGAGTCACAGAATGGCTTTTAAAAAACCTAGTCAAAAAGAAAAAAAAAAGAATAGATTTAGAGGGGAAGACTCTGTGGGTTTCTGGTCAAAACAGAAACAATTGCCATTTAAGTTCACTCTGAGGCAATCAGGGCCAAAACAAAGACTAGGGTGGGTTTGGCCTGGGATCTTTTATTGGCCAATCAATGAGAGCCAGAGTGTTTAGATTTTTGAAGCATAGTCCTTATGAAAGAAATCTAGATAGAAAGCAAGGAATTAAGGAAGAAAGGAAAGGAGGGATGGAAGGAGGAAGGAAGCTAGCTGTCTTGCCCAGTCTTCAGTGGGCAAGTCTTCAGCTCCTACACACAGAGATTGTTGTTTGTCCTTCATTCTTGAAAAGTACCATGATTATCAGAGAGGTATGTAAAAAGTCACCAGCCTCACTTTCTCCTCCAGAGTCATCTGAGTCTATTGGCAAGATATGGATCAGGATGACTGGATATGGCCTTGGATGCAGTGGGAGAATTCGACTTTTTTAAGCTAAGGTCTTATTTTAACAGAGGCACCACCTTTCAGTGATTAAGGCCAGGTAAGAAAGAAATGAGGATAATATGACTGACACAAAGTGTAGTTTCCCTATTTATCTCTTTGGGATTTATCTCTTTTAACTTTAACTTTGGCTGACTTCATGAATACTACCCCTGATTTTTTATACAATAAATTCTATTTGTGACTTTTTTGTTTGTGTGTATCTCTCATTTTTATAGCATTTCCTAAAAATGATATTGTTGAATTCAAATTTTTATCTGCTCTCAGTTGACATTTTATGGGTAAATCCATCCCATTTACATTCTAAGTTATAATTATTTGTTGTATATTTTCTTCCTTACTATTTTTCCTCACTATCCTCACCCATTCTCATTCTTCCTCTAATTTCCTTCTACTTACTGCCTTGCCCTCCTAATGCTTTAACTACCCACCTCTCCAAGAATCCCTTCCTCATCCTCTTCCCTCATCCTATACCCCTGCCCTCTTATTTCTTTCTGAATACACACACACACACACACACACACACACACACACACACACATACTGTTCCCTCTTTAACCCTTCCCAATGAAAGTGAGGTTTCAGCACTACCCACCCTTCCCCTACTAACTTTCTATCAAATTTTCCTTTTTTGCCTCACTTATACGAGATGATTGCTCCTTTCTATCTCTCTCTATAGTTTTATTTTTTTTAAGAATCACCAATAAAACTCAGCTCAAGCCTTTCTTTCAAACTACTTGAATAAAAATAACAGTCATGAAATCTATTTTCATATATAAGAAATAAATAATTTGACCTTATTGGAGTCCTTATACTTATTCCTTAATGATCATATTTCTCCTAGATGTTACATATCAAATTTATTTTTAAGTTCTGCTGTTTATATCATAAATATCCAAAAGTCTTTCAGTTTGTTAAATGTCTTTTTTCAGTCAGGATTATACTTAACTTTGCTGAGTAAATTACTCTTGATCATAACCCTAGCTCCTTTACTCTATGAAATATACTATTCCAAGACCTGCAGTCCCTCGACATAATAGCTACTAGATCTTGTGTAATCCTAACTATAAATCCATATTTAATTTTTTTTCATTGCTTCCAATATTTTCTCCTTAACTTGGGAGCTTTAAAACTTGACTATATGGCAAAAAACTGGAAACTGAATGGATGCCCATCAATTGGAGAATGGCTGGAAAAATATGTTTATGGATAAAAAAATAAAATGTTATGAAATATTATTGTTCTGTAAGAAATGACCAGCAGGATGATTTCAGAGAGGCCTGGAGAGACTTGCATGAACTGATGCTGAGTGAAATGAGCAGAACCAGGAGATCATTATACACAGCAACAACAAGACTATACGATGATCAATTCTGAAGGATGTAGCTCTCTTCAACAATGAGATGATTCAAACCAGTTCCAATTGTTCAGTGATGAAGAAAGCCATATACACCCAGGAAGAGGCCTGTGGGAACTGAGTGTGGACCACAACATAGCATTTTCTTTTGTTTTCTTTCTCAGGTTTTTTTTTCTTCCTTCTTGATCTGATTTTTCTTGTGCAGCAAGATAACTGTATAAATATGTATACATATATTGCATTTAACATATATTTTAACATATTTAACATGCATTGAACTATCTATTATCTAGGGGAGGGGGGAGAGGGAAGGAGGGAAAAATTTGGAAGAGAAGGTTTTGCAAGGGTCATTGTTGAAAATTTACCCATGCATGTATTTGTAAATAAAAATCTTTAATAAAAATTAAAAAAACAAAAAATACTTGACTATAATATTCCTGTAAGTTTTCCTCCTGGGATCTCTTTTAGTTGGTAATCAGTGTACTTTTTCTATTTCTATTTGCCTTCTTGTTCTAGAACTTCAGGGCAATTTTCCTTGATAATTTTTCATAAATAATGAGCATTATTTTTAATCATAATTTTCAGATTCCCTAATTATTCTTATATTATTTCTCTTTGATATGTTCTTCAGATCAGATTTTCTGATAAGATGTTTCACATTCTCTTCTATTTTTTCAATCTTTTTATTTTTTTGTTATTTCTTTATGTCTTAAAACATTATTAGTTTTCCTTTGCCAAATTCTAGTTTTCAAGAAATTATTTTCTTCCTTAAATTTTTGATTCTCTATTTCAAGTTGATTGACTTTCTTTTCATAATTGTCTTGGCTTTCTTAAATTGCTTTCCCCCCCTTTTAATTTTTCCTCAATCTCTCTGATTTTTAAAGACCTTTTTAAATTCTTTTAAGAATATGTTTGTGCTTAGGACCATTTGACCTTTCCCATTGAAAAAGGAGTGGCTTTTTAAACTTCATTATCTTCTTCTGAATATGAAACTAGTTCTTCTCTATCCCCATAGTAGCAATGTATTGTTAGATTCCTTTGCTTGCTCATTCTTATTTTTTATTTGTTTTATTTCATTTTTACAGGTAAAAGTATGATCAAGTTGTAATCTGAAGTCATGGGGAATAAAGCCCCAAGTCTCAGGGATTTCTTATTGTTATTTTCCAAGGTCTTTCCTGGGGCTCAACTTTTGGGCTTTTCTCTCCTCTGCTAAGCCACAGCTAAAGCCCCAGTCATTCTGTCCCTCATGATCTTACTCCCTGCAGTCTCTCTGGGGTCTACAAACTATTGCTGTCCTCTCTTCCTTAGAACTGAAACCAGACACTCTGCTCTCCTGCAAGTGTTCACAGCCAGCAAGGTCCACATTCATCTGCTACTGTACTCACCAAGAAAATTAGCTCTTTTTCCCCTGAAGCAGCCCAGCCTAGGACATGTCTGGTCCCCACTGCTGTGTTTGGTATTCTTTTACAGTAGAAGTTCCTTTGATCTTCTACTCTGCTGTCAGACCTTCACACTGTCTATGAGATGAAAGATTGAGGCTACCTCCCCACCCCAGCTATCCCCAAGGTTTGTTGTTTGTTGATTCTGCAGAGTTGTTTGCCCAATTTCTGCCCTTGGAAGTCAAAGCTTTCTTGGGTCTTCTTAGATTGTCTTAGGAGAACAACTGTTTTATTCTGACTTTCATTTGTTCCTGCTACTCTACATTCCCTCTAAGACAATGTACTGTCTTTATTTGTGGAGGCAATTTGGAGAGCCAAAAGTTTTCTAACCTACTCCATCATCTTCAGAGAATCTTCTTTGCTAGCCACTATATTTCAAGAAATCATAAAAGAAAAATTTCCAGATCTCTTAGAATCAGGAGACAAAGTGGAAATAAAAGAATCTACTGGTTACATTTGGAAGAAATTCCCAAGTGAAAACTCACAGAAATCAAAATCCATGGTTGGTCATTTGGGCTATGAGAGTCCCTAAATCTTTCAAGGTTGTTTGACTTTATAATATTGCTGTCTTTGTAGAAATGATTTTGTGTCAGTTCATGTAAATACGTAAGTCTCCCTAGGTTTCTTCGGAACCATATCCTTCATCATTTATGAGAGCATAATAGTATTACATTACATTTACGTGCCATTACTTATTCAGTCATTCCCCAAATGATGGACATTTTCCTTCAGTTTCCAAATCTTTGCCTCCACAAAAGAGAACTATAAATAGATTTTTTATATTCTTAAAATTTTTATTTTAAGTTAATCCTCCCTTAATCTATCACCTCTCTAATTCTGCCTTTTCCCTCTTCTATTTTCCCTTCTGTCAGCCACTCTCCTCACCTCTTCTTCCTTGTCTACATAAACTTCTATTTGTACACCCCAATTATATATTTTCTCTTAACTTTCCTCTTCCTTACTCCCATTGTATTCTTTTCCCATTTCATTTCCATTTTTTAAAAGAGTTAAAACCATACAAAACCAATTCCAGATTCTGTCTAATTAGATTCCCTTTATGATCCATGATAATAATAGGATTCAGAGAGGAGACACAAAAGTAAGCACCTTATTTTTGCTATTTTTTCCCTTAATATTCTAGATCTCCTTTTCTAATGCATTAATTTTCTTTTCATAACCTTTTTGTTTTTTCTTGGATTGCGCTGAATGTGTTTTCCCCTCAGTCTCTCTCATTTGATTTTTAAAGTTTTCTTCCAGTTCTTCTTTGAATTCTTTTTGAACAGACGACCGTTTAACATTACTCTTTAGGGGAAGAAAAACTTTTTTACTTGTGTCTTCCTCTGAAGATGAGCATATTCCCATATTTATTTTCTATGGTTGGGTTCTTTCTCCTTTGCCTGCTATTTTTTTTTTAAATTATTGCATTTTTTTAGTGTAATCACTTTAAGTCCTGGGGTATCAAGGGTGGTGCTTCTGGTCTCAGGTCCTCCTTTAATTTTCCCCTCCACCTAAAACCCAAAATCAAGAACTGTGCCCTTCTGTAAGAGCCCACAGCTTCGGGTTTCTTTTTCAACCACTTTGCATTCCCCAAGCATGTGCTGGTTCTTTCTTGCTGTGTTTTGGTAGCATAGCACAGATAGGTCTGGTGTCTCTTATCAGCAGAGGTTCCCCCAATCTTCCCTTGCTCAGATATCCAACTCCCCATACTGTGCAGGAGGTGAAAATATCTATAGCTGGGGCTGGGGCTACTTCATAACCCAGTTAGGCCCAGGATTTGCTCCTGGTTGTTTCACAGAAACTAGCCTGGAAATGTTACACTTTACAGGGGCCAACCATCTGTTCTGGGATCTTTCTTCAGACTGGGTTGTCCCAGAAGCACCACAGTTCTGCCTCAACTTTATTTTGGCACTGTTTTGAATTGTTTGTGGGGGAGATCTGAAGAGCTTGGAAATTTCTAACCTACTCCATCATCTTCCTAGAATTCTCCCTATATTTATCTTTTTTATGATTTTGATTACTGTTTTTAAATTTCATACCAAGATTCTCCTAATTCCTTAGAAATGCCATTTTATATGGTATAATAATACAAGAGCATTCATATACCACACTTTATAAAGAGATTTCCCAATAATCAAACAGCCAGTTTGCTTTTAGTTTTTTTTTTTATTCTTTACAACCACAAAGGTATATCTATGAATATTTTGGTAAACAAGAACCGTTCTTACCTCTTAGGAACATGTGTCCAGTAGTGGGATCATAGGGTTAAAAAGGCTATGAACAGTGAAGTGGCTTTCTTTGCACAGTCTCAAACTATTTTCTGCAACAATGGACCAATTGCCACAGCTTAGTCAATCTTTTTCTTGGATGTAACATTCATTTATCAGAGAAGCTAAAAAAAAAACATCCAAAATGATAGCTTTGATGCATATCACAGTACCTGTAACATAGTAGGGGCTTAATAAATGCTTTTGTAAAAAAAAGTCAACAAATTGATATATTTTCTTTGTCTTTCATATCCTGTCTGTGTGGCTATCCTTGCAATATCAGTGGTATATTGACACCAAACCTGCCTTGCAGCTGTTTGGAAGTAGAAGTGGTAGGCAAAATAATTTCTCCTTCCTCTTCTTAGTTCCTATCAGAATCCAGAACTATATAAACATAATTACAAAATGCTTCTCACAAAATAAAGTCAGGTCTAAACAACTGGGAAAATATCAATTGCTCATTGGTAGGTCAAGCTAATATAATAAAAACAACAATTCTACCTAAACTAATTTACTCATTCAATGTTATATCAACTCAACTACCAAAAATTATTTTATAGAACTAGAAAAAGTAATAACAAAATTCATCTGGAAGAGCAAAAAAATCAAGAATTTTGAGGTAATTAATGAAATAATGCAAAGGAAATGACCTACTTCTATCAGATCTAAAACTATATTATAAAGTAACTAAGAAACAGAGTAGTACATCAGTGGAATAGTTTAGATACACAAGTCGCCGTAGTAAACGATTATACTAATTTATTGTTTGATAATCCCCACAACTCCAGATTTTGGGATACAAATTCACTGTTTAACAAAAACTGTTGGTAAAATTGGAAAATAGTATGGCAGAATTTAGGCATAGATCAACATCTCATCCTGTATCTTAAGATGAGGTCAAAATGGGTACATGATTTAGACCTAAAAAAATGATTTTTATTTAAAAAATGATTTAGACCATAAAAAAATGAGGAGAGTAAGGGAGAGTTTACCTGTCAGATCCATGGAGAAGGAAAGAATTTATGACCAAACAAAATTTAGAGAACATTATGAAATATAAAATAAATAATTTTGATTACATTAAATTGAAAGGTGTTTCCACAAATAAAACCAATGCAACCAAGGTTAAAAGGAAAGCAGAAAGCTGGAAAACAATTTTTATAGCCAGTGTTTCTGATAAAGGCCTTGTATCTCAAATATAAAGAGAACTGAATCAAATTTATGAGAATACAGGCCATTCCCCAAATGATAAATGGTCAAAAGATATGAAGAGGCAGTTTTCAGATGAAGACATTAAAACTACTTATAATCACATGAAATAATGCTCTAATTCACTAATGTAAATGAAAACAACTTTGAGGTACAGTTTCACACTTATCAGATTGACCAATATGACAGAAGAGGAAAATGATATATGGTGAAGATGTGGGAAAATTAGGACCCCACTGTATTGTTGGTGGAGTTGTGAACTGATTCAACCATTCTGGAGAGCAATATGGAACTATACCTGAAGGGCAATCAAACTGGTCTTATCCTTTGATTCAGTAACCTCTCTAGCAGGTCTGAATTCCAAAAAGATCACAAAAAAAGGAAAGGGACTACATATACCAAAATATTTACAGCAGCTCTTTTTGTGATGGCAAAGAATTGGAAATTGAGAGAATGTCCATCAATTGAAAAATAGCTGAACAAGTTGTGGTATGTAAATGTAACTAAATAGCATTGTGCTATAAGTAACGATGAGCAGGAAGATTTCAGCAAAACCTGGAAAGACTTATACAAACGGGAGTTGTGTGAAGTGAGCAGAACCAGGAGAACACTCTATAACAGTAACAGCAACATTGTGATATGCTCAACTATGAAAGATTTAGCTCTTCTCAGCAATACAATGATGCAAGACAATTCTAAATGATTCGATGGAAAATGCTATCCACATCCAGAGAAAGAATTGTAAAGTGTGAATGCAGATTGAAGCATACTACTTTCACTTTTTTATTGTTTTTTGTTTTTGTTTTTGTGGCTTTTCTATTTTGTTCTGTTTCTTCTTTTACAACATGACTAATGTGGAAATAATGTTTACATGATTGTACATATATAATCTATATCAGATTGCTTGTCATTTTGGGGAGGTGAGGGACATTTTGAAACTCAAAATCCTATAAAAATGAATGTTGAAAATATAATTGGAAAAAATACTACTTACAAAAAAAATCATTCCTAACAGAATAACAGATCTTGAGAAAGTGGATTCAAAAAGTCACTGGATTGACTTAAGGAAGCAGATTTTAGTTAATAGGGCAAAGCTTCCTTCAATTGAAATTGATTTCAGAAAAGAACAACACTTCCAGTAACTAGTCCTTCTAGAAAGAGAGGTCCCCAATGAAAAATATTAGATGGTATTGAGGGGGCAGCTTTCTGTTGAGAAAAGAGTAGAATTTCCTTGATTCAAAACAGCCTCTTCTTTTGGAAAAGAGACTCTTACTCTGAAATTCAGATGGGTTAAAATACAGAAGATATGATTCTGCTCCTGGTCTTTACAAGGGAACAGCTGAGGAAGCCTAGACCTAGCAAATTGAAGAACTTGGCTATTAACATGTTTCCAAACTAGAATGAAAGTCATGGGCAGAATTGAAAAATTCTCAGAATCTCAAAAGGGACTTGTTTCTTTCATCCTTTTCTATGGAAAAAGGAACAATGATCAGAGGTTCCTATATTCCTCTTACTTAATCATACACACATATGTCTAATATATAAACGCATATTCTTCCCCAATCAGCAAAAATCAATCCTTTCTCCTTCTGATTTCCAACTGATAAAGAAAAACAAAACCAAATTATGATTCCTAAAGAGTAATAAAGCATGCTATCTACCTCCTGATAGAAAGATGAAGGACTCAGTACAGGATACATGTGCACATGCATGAATGTGTGTGTATATGTGAATGTGTGTGCATGTATCAGGAGCAGGTAATGTGACATGTAAAGGTATGATATTTAGTTGACCCTAGGAAATAACATCTAAAAAGTTAAGAAAAACTTGGAAAGACTCATATGAGTTGATGTCTCTTTTTGTTTTTGGTTGTTTTAAAATTTTATTTTCCTCCAATTACATGTAAAAACAATTTTAAAATTCTTTTTTTCAAATTTTGAGTTGCAAATTCTCTCCCTCCCTCCCCTTTCCCCCACTGAAATGGCAAGCAATTTATAGGTTATACACATGTAGTAATGCAAAACACATTTCCATGTAAGTCATGACACACTCATCATCTCAGATGAGGAATAGAGTTGTTTGAGTCATAGCTAAGTAGGAATCCCCTCCATACCATTCCTAACAAATGTATTTTATTCTTCTCCCGAAAAATATGGAATTCATTGCTTTTGTATGTACCCCATTCCACTTTGGAATATCTCCAATTTCCATATAGAAAATTGAAATACGCTTCTTGGAAACTTGAGTTCATTACTTCCTGTTATATCCTCTTGACCAGGCAAAATGACTCCATTACACAACAACCCTTCAAAATATTGAAGATGCCATCACGTTTTGCCTCCTGCCTACTCTATCTTCCCCTAAGCTAAGCTTTCCCTATTCCTCCAGTCTCTCCTTATATGTTCTCTTAGTGCCAGGTTCCTTTATCCTTCCTTAAAGATACTTCAATTTGGCAGTGTCCTTAAAATGTCACACCCAGAATGCTGTCCAATCCACATGTTTTCTGATTATGACTAAGTATAGGGATTATTTCTAAACTCCCTCATTCTGAAGACAATGTTTATATTAATTGCTGCCTAAAATTAAATTAGGCCTTTAGCTATCGCATCACACGATTGACTTATACTGAGTTTATGGTCCACTAACACAAGTCAGTCTTTCTTCTCATGGTATATTGAGCTAATATGTTTAGCTATATCTTTCCCATCCTACTCGTGTAAAGCCAATCTTTTGTTTGATTTTACGTTTAGCTTTATTGAATTCATCTATGATATTTAATCCATCATTCTAGCTATTGAAAGTTTTTTGGGGTCATGATTTAATTGTCCATCATGTGACCTCTTTCTTGTATCTTTTTCCAGTCCACCAATCTGATAAGCATGATATCAATACTTTCATCCAATAATTTATTTTTTGAAATGTTGGACCTAATATGAGTCCAAGGATAGATTTCTAACCACTAGAATAATATATGTATATGAAAACATTTGTATATGTTGATCCAGGTTGATATAAATACATTGATTAATACTCATTGGGTTGTTCATATATTTCTGAATCCCCTTAACTATGCTATCATTCAGTCCCAGTCTATCTTGTCATAACACTGTGATTAAAGGGTTCATTAAATGCTTTCCCAAAATGTTAGCATACTATATATCTGTTCGTTGGTAGATTTTTTTTTGTCAACTTGGAGATTTTTCACTTCCAATGTTAAAACAGAAGAATATGTGCTTTATTTGGACGTATTTCTGCTTATGTAGACAAAACCACATGTAAACCTAATGTAACAATGTTTAGATCATTATGGCAACATTCATTTCAATGGATTAGTTCTTTAATATTTCAATAGATACATAATCTCATCTTGCTCTAATAATGCATATCAGTGAAGCCTCACAATTCAAGCCTTCTGATCCTTAGAAATCATCCATAATATATTCAATTAATGAAGTAGGAACCTGTAAGTTTTTCACATTTTCTGGATACTTATGCCATAATGGGGCTAGTCATCTCTCCATCTTGATAACCCAGCAGCCCATGTCCTTTTCTGATTTTTATTTCCTGGATGAAATCCCTTATGAAATTCATATACTAAGGCTTCTATATATCCATCTCTCCATTGACTTTTGGATCACTTGAAATTTGACACTTCAGAGACTGAAATGCTTTCATATACTAGAGAGATATAAAGGGCATTCTTCAGCTCCTTCACTCCTAGCTGCAGTACATCCTGGGAAGACCCAATGCAACATGGCATTTTCCATTTGGTATATTCAGTCTTTCTGCCTCTCTGTCTTTGTCTCTACCTCATTCTCTTTATCTCTATCCTTGTCTCTATTTCTCCTTCTGCTTATCTCTATCTCTTGGACAGGAACTATAGATTAACAGAGGGTGACATTGGGATAATGGTGAGGCTGCATTGTAATATATTTAGGAAACTGTTGAATGCTTACAATAATTCCAAACTATGTCCATCTTTTCAGTTCTAATATTGTCCTAATAATGCTATAACTGTAGCTGTGATCATGGGGGGAATAATCTTGATAGAACACAAAGATCAAAGAGTCTAAAAAACAATGGAAATATAACCACTGGGCACAAAAAGACCCTTCACCAATTGCCAATGATGATTTAACTATAAGAAGTAAGTAGCACAGAAGATATCACTAAGGATATTTATGACCAAAAAAAGGATGTGGGCTGGTTATGTGGTGAGAATTAGACAGATAGCCTGAGTATGATATTAAAAACTCTGAGATATTCTTTTTATTTTTAATTTTTTATTATTATTAACACTATTTATTTGCAAAACATATGTATGGGTAATTCTTCAACATTAACCCTTACAAAGCTTTCTGTTACAAATTTCCCCCCTACTCCCCACCCCTCCCCTAGATGACAGGAAATCCACTACATGTTAATTATGTTAAAATACTTGACAAATTGAATATATGTATACATATTTCCACACCATTTTTGTGCAAGAAACATTGTATCTACAAGAAAAAAAATCAGAGAAAGAAAGCATAATGCAAGCAAACATCAATAGAGAACATGAAAATGTTATGTTGTGTTCCACATATCCCTCTCTCTGGGTGTATATGGCTTTCTTCACTGAACAATTGGAACTGGTTTGAAACATTTCATTGTTGAAGAGAGCCATGTCTATCAGAATTGATCATCATATAGTATTGTTGTTGCCGTGTATAATGATGAGATATTCTTTTTTTAAAAAAATCAGAGTATGGCCTTCAAAGAAGATTCGCACACAAACAAATGGATAAGAATTGCTTAGGATAACAGAGTATGAAAAGTGTACCTACAAAAATAAAATCATGGGTAGTAAATAGATTCTATTTGTATAGGAAATAACAGTTATTTTGGATTACTTTTTAAAAATTCAGACCTGTAGTTTTATTGATATAGGGAATTTTTTGAGTATGAAAAAAAATCTTTTCACTGAAATAGAGGGACAACTTGTAGTCATAGAGAGATACTTAGGCCACTGGGAGGTTAAGGAAATTGTTCTGGTCACACAATTCATATATATCAGGGACAAGACTTAATTCTAGGTCATTCAGACCCTAAGATGAGTCATCAGTCTACTATGTCTCATCATTCTCATGGGTTATATGCTGTTTATAAGCAATTAATGTATTCCCTTGTGCCAGAGGTTCTCCTGCAGCATGAAAAATCTGGGTACATTTCGAGGCATTGCACTGGCTCCTTTTCTCCACTCAGAAAATCTGAGAGACAGAATTCAAAGAAGGAAAGTTTCATTTGCTGGTTAAAAAAACAAACAACCCAATAGATCTCATAACAGAACCTGTAGAAAATAACAAAACAGACTAAAGAACAATCCTTCCAGTGACCTCTAATGCCTCATTTGCATATAATGATAACACTCAGGTGAGAGGCTCTCTCTATACTCAAAGGGCCCAGATAGACTTTGGGAGCCTCCTTCATTCTTATTGTTATTTGAGGATCTGAAACAACATTTATTATGTTTCAGGTGATTCCAAAAAGCAAGAGTTGTAATGATTTTTTAGATAATATTGAAATCCCTCTGTTGATTATTTCCTATTTATCTTATAAATAAATCAGTTGTACATAGTTGGTTTGCATGTTATCTCTTTCATCAGATTGTGAGCTCCTTTGTGGCAGAGATTGCCTTTGGTTTTTCTTTGTATCCTAAGCACTTAGGCCAGTAGACAGTGAATAAATGATTACAGACTGACTATTGACTAACTGAAACAATGATTGATAAAGGAACTATAAAGGAAGAGGAGGGGAATATGCATTTACATAGCATTTACTCTATTCCAGGCACTGTGCTAAGCAATTTACAAATATTATCACATTTGAATCTCATAAAAATGGGAAGTAGGCGCTATATTATTCCCATTTTACAGTTGAAGAAACTGAAGCAAATGTAAGTAAAATAATGACTTGTCCAAGGTCACACAGTTAGTGTCTGAGGTCAAACCTGAATTCAGATTTTCCTGATTCAAGGCCAGATGTTTTATGTACTATGTCACCACCTAGCCATTCTTGGTAGTTTGCTGCCTCTCATTTGTACACACCTCCATGGCTCCCTTGGTTGTCTGAACAAGGTTGCTTCTTCCTTTATTTTTGTCTGCTTTTTTGTCTGTTTTTTTGTCATCAAACACTTCCCCCATATAGTCTGTGTCTTTTGTAGCCTTCCTTTTCTACAATCAAGTTTCCAGCAGTTAGTACTTGGAATTATAGTCCTTTGGCTATCCTGCCCACAGTCCTTGCTACTTGTAGTTCCCCAAACTTCCAGTAGATGTCAATTATTTCCTTTCCAGGGGATCAGCTCTCTGCCTGAAAACTATCTGACCTTCCTGTAGTGCCCCTTAAAAACAGTTCTGATTTACAGCCTTCTCTTGCACTGAAGTTCCTATGCCTCACCAGCAAAAGGTCTCCCAGAAGCTTGCAGAACAAACTCTCCTTGATCTTCATAAATAGTTCTATTTCCTCAAATTCATTTTGGTTCTTGGTCACTTGCCACAGTTTGATAGCTCTCCTCCTGCCTTCTCAGTACACTTTCCATGTACTTCCCATTAGTACTTCTCATGGATCTAGCTACTCAGGAAAGCATCTCACTCTCTTCCCAATTGTCTCAGTTATCCACAACTTTCTCTGAGAAATCCAGGCAGGATTATTCAAATAATCCCCATGGTGATGAAACATTTAGGGAAAGATGAGAAGATCACATATTCCCCTGACACCACCATAAGCTAAACAAGAAGAGAAATGTCATCAAAAGTCTGGGACAAAATACTAGGCTGGGGTGCAAATAGGACAATTCTTTCCCTTGATTCTTTCTATAATTTCCATAGTTCCCAGCAGGTGGCATTAGATTTGCTTCCCAGTATGGTTCCTGCAGGTCTTTGCAGCTTTCTGCAGTTGTCATCCAACACTGCATCTTTGTGCATATATATATATATATATATATATATATATATATATATACATACATATATTATATTATATATATATAAAGCAATAAA
>JAJPUD010001206.1:386109-476140 GCA_023553655.1 Myrmecobius fasciatus | reverse complement strand
CACACACACACACACACACACACACACACACACACACACACACACACCTATCTCACTTCTTTGCTGGGATCCCAGCTGTGTCTGTCTTAATTCAGCATATCCTTCCCCCCTTCTCCACCCCCCCCAGTATCTAGCATCCCTGGGGCATCCTTCATGGAGGAGGAGGGGCTGGAGAGGTCTTCAGCTCTTAGGGGGTCACTGGGTAGAGGGTGTGTGGGAATCAAGGCCTAAAATGAGTTCCTGCTGTGGACCTGCCATCCCACAGGTTTCAGGTACATCTTGTCTCTAGGGCCTCTTCCTAATCAGCTCAAAGGTCCTCTGGGATAAAAGGGTAAGTCCAGTGAGTCATCTCCAGAGAGTAACTGTAGACAACAGAATTGTGGCTCTTTGTACTAACGACCATGAAAAAATAAAATAGTATGATGTTATAGATATGGCAATGGTACCAACCCCCCTTAGAGACCCTGATTTCAATTTTTTCCCCAGTTAAACTAAAAGAAATTTAAAAGGAAGTATTTCATCATACTCTAAACTTAAAATTTTAATTGACATATTACTTTTAGTCTGTCAGGATATTTAATATATGAAAAGAAAGCTATCAATTTAGTGTCAGTAAAGGATATGTTTTGTTTTTCCAAGAAATGACAGATATATAATAGTCCCTCCTTCCAATTATATGGTTGCAATTTGTAAGTCATTGTGAGTGGTATCCTCTGTGGTCATAAGGCCAATTTAGGACTGATCCCATAATATGGGTTTCAATAACAGTGAAAAATCCACCTGAGCTATACCCAGTATAAATGTAATTATTTTGTTATGTATTCTTTTGGAAAATAATCGCTGTGGAAAACCACATCTACATTCTGAAAGCAAGTGATGCAAAGGGAAAGTATGCATAAGTATAATTAAGGGAAAGTTTGAGGAACGATAATTTATGCCAGGGGAAAACTTACCACTACTAAAGTTAAAACTTTTTTTTTTTTAGCTTATATCAGGTTTAAAAAAAATTTTTGTTGTAATTGGGAATTTCATCATGCTAAATATTTTCCCTCTAGATAAAAGAAAATCTTTAAGTCACTGAAACTGTCATTTAATCAATTAATAAGCATTTATCTTTAAGAACCAACTATGTGCCACTTAAAACTGCTAGGCACTGAAAATACAGGGAAAAAATGAAACAATGTTCTGCCCTCATCCAGACCTTATACTGTCAGGAGATACAGAATTTACATATTAAAACATTTATGAAATAAACCTAAAATAATTTTTAGAGAAAGTCACTAGCAGTCTAGAAGTGTAGGGGATGGAATTAGAAAAAGCTTTTTGAAGAGGGTGGTGCTAGAACTGAATTTGGAAGGCATCGAGGGGTTCTAGGAGGGAGAGGAAACACTATCCAAACAGGAAGGCAATCTGGTACAAAGGTACAGAGAAGGGAGATGGAGGGTCGTACAAGGAAGTTAGTCAGAAGCGAGTTGAAATATAGGAAGAAGAGTGATGTACAGGGCTACAAAGTAGGCCAGAGTAGGAGATGAGATGGCCAGCCCTGTGCTTATAGGCCTTTCCTTGGACAGCTGTGTCTGAGATATCCTAGAGTAGGGAAAAGCCCTGGGCCAGGATGGTGGTTTTGTGAGGGGAACAAATAGTCTAGAGGTAGAAGCAGCCAGACCTCAAAACTGCCAGGCAAGAGGTGAAGAGAGGATAAGTCCCAGGGCAACTGGAGAATGCTGGTGTCTCCACAGAAACCAAGAACTTTGGGGGAAAGGTGGCTAAGGAGAGATGAGAATGAGTTCTATTGTGTGGCAGCCTGTTGGGTCTGAGATGCCTCCAGAACATCCAATCAGAAATATCCAGGAGCAGAGAGGGCCAGAGATACATTTTGGCCATTGACCGCTTTGGTATAGATTCACTTGATTTAATCCAGCTTATTTGTTAAAGGGATTTAAAAACTTTTTTCCTTCATCTCCCATGTTTTTAATCGAGGGGTGTGGCCAAGGGAGATGGGGGTTCATAAGTAATAATGCCAAAAAAAAAAAAAAAAAAAAAAGGCTGTTGCAAAAATGCCCAGAAAAGCCTAGAAAAGAGAGTGAACAGGTGGGACAAATCTGAAAAGAACAAGAATTCCTGGTCTATGTTGTCTGAAATTAAGGTGCAGGTTTCATATCAAATCTTCTTTTGTTATTAAAATAAAGGAGTTTGAATGGGTAGTTTTCTAGATTGATTTAAGCCTATCTACTATGTCAGCTTTAGAGTCTGTTTTATGTTAAAACCATTCATCCAAAAACTGATTCTTTTTTCTTGTCAAAGACCAAAATATAGAGACTATCAAGATTTTGCTTACCTAGGAGTTCTGCAATCCCCGTGTGGATTTCAAATAAGTGATTTAACAGAGGTTCCCTATTGTTGTAGTATTTACTTATGGTATCAAATAAGAGTGCTTTCCACACATCTCCTTTGTCTGGTAGCTCTGGGAAATTTCTGCTTAGCTCCACCACCATCTGGTCTGGAAGGTATTCTAAGCAATCAGTTGCTGCAGAGAGCCATTCATCATCCCTAGAAAAGCAGATATTATTAAAAACTACAAGACTAAGTAAGCACATGAGTTTTCTCCTTCTGAGACCTCTTCATGGATGGGGAGGCTATGCCAGCAGAGTTCAGGCTCTTGCTGAAAGGATGGGCATTTGCTCCTGATGCAGACCGAGGCTGCTGTCTGAGAACCAGCCCAGCCACCTTGAAAGGCTCACCACCAAGAGGCACACCACCGAGTGATAAATCCTCGACTGGTGCAATGCCGGACAACCAATGAAAAGTGCAAAGGGGCCTTAACCCTAGGATGCGGCCGCCTTCCACTTCTGTTGGGATGGCAAAAAAAGCCAGAAAGGATGCCAAGAATTGCACCCATTTTTACTTTCTCAGTAAACATTTTCACTGTTGGTTCTCCAAGTACGAGAGCTCTAAGTCAGCATCTTAGAGAAGGAGCAGGATCCTCCTAATATTTATACTCTGACTATGACTAAGTCAGAAAATAAAGAAGAGAAAGAGAAACAGAAGGAAGTTCACAGGTTCTTGGAAAGGCACATCAACAGAAAACTTTATCACCTTTCAAATAGCAACACGAATTTTATATGACACATGGTCATTTTGCTTTGCAGTGTTTATTAAAATAAGCAAAAAAAAAACCTGGCATAAAGATAAATATATTAACCTCATTTGTCATTTTAAAAAAAGGGAGAGGGAGAGTAAATGAATGAACTATGAAGAATGACCCTGTGAAGAACTCTATAACATCTCTCAAATTAAACTGATAAAATTTTTAGGTGTTGATATTAACACAAAAATTAAATAAAAAGGAAGATCAAAAATGTTAATTTTTATATTATGAATATTTTATTCAAGAAGAAAGCCAGAAGGTACCAGACATCAGAAAGAATGGAAATTGCTTATGTTGACAGAAAACAACTGATTAGCAGCCTGGGAGTAATTTCTGACCTTGCAAACTTCTTCAATTGGCTAGAGCAAAGATTGAAACCCATCAAATTAAAAGGGTAAAATGACATGCAGTCTAAACAGTTGTAATTTGGCTGTAATTTGCCTCTTTCCTCTCAAACGGGGATATAATTAAAAAAAAAGATATTGAGAAAGCTACTGCTGAACCCTTTTATGCAATTTTAAATAAAGTCTGCCATGAGGATAAGACTCAATAAAGTCTAAGAACTGCCTCAGCTAAGCAGGGGTGAGAGCAGTATACAGCACAAAATCAATAACTAAACCCACTGGAAGAATTTACAGAAGAGGATTCTGAGAGACAAGAAAAGGAAGTGACGGCAAAACAGAGTTTGCAGAAAACTTGGCCTGAGGTATGGCTAACCAGATGAGATCATAATCCACTAAAATTATAATAAAAGACAGAACACTGATAAAAATAATAAACATTTGTTCATCCATGACAGTTAGCTCACCATGTCTAGATGAGCAGGAGAGTGATACCTTATGAGTAGTCTGAGGAAGGAGAAATGTCAAGAAAGAGAAAGAGAGAAAGCATACAGGGCCGCACTGACTATAGGAAGAACAGACCCATGGTGCAGGGGTAACAACTGTGAAGACACTGAAAGGTTACCAGGAGAAAAATCATGGCCAGTACTCATCCAAATAGGAAATCAAGAAGACACCAATAACTAATGACCACACATCTACATTAATGACTCGGAGAATTTAATGAATACTCAAGACATGCTTAAAAATTCATCCTGTGAGATCAGTTTGATGGAGGACTCATTGAGCTGGTACACCAGTAGACACACATCACAGAAAGACAAGGCAGAAGCATAAAAACTGTATCCAAAATCAAATGGAAAAAAAGGATCAAGCAATTTGTGAAATTGTGCAGTGATAATAACGACAACTTACTCCCTAAAACCCAAACCTGTTTTACAAAACACCACTATTTTTCTGGTGACACTGTATCACACCTTCAAAGAATCAAAACTGCAGGTGACCCAAGGAGCAATGGAAAGATGGATGGTTGACAAAGGCACAAAACTTGAGCAACAATATTATTGCTTACACTGTCTCTTGCACAGAGGGCTCTAGGGCTGAAAAAACAGGCAGGCGGCCATACTACAATAATGACCGGTAATGTGACCAATGATGGTCCCATGTTATACAGCATGGTAAGCATGAATGATATGGATAGACCAGGGCTGGTTCTGCTGCTATTTAACTGTTAAAAAAAAATTCATTGATATGACATTCATAGGGTTGACTCCAATCAGCCTTCTTCCTAACTGGGCTTAAATAATGTTAAGAACTGACTAATGTTCTAGTGAAACACAGTAAGTATTTTGAGGGCAAGGGCTAACTTCTGTATACAGAGTTAGCATTGCCCTTGAAAGTAATAAGTGTTTTAATAATGTTTGTTAAATGCTATAAATCTAAGAACTTACTTTCAATTAAACCCTGCTACAAAATGGCAAACTTATTAGGAATTTATGAAATTCTCTATCTTAGTTCAAGTCTTCCTCTAAGCAAGATTAATCTTGGTAAAACTAAACACGCAAATGTAGAAAAATTTCTTTTAAAATTCAGTCAATAAAATTCATTGCCTTCAAAGTATTGAGTGTGGTTAGAGGCTGCTCACAGCCTAAGAACACTTATATGGTAAGAAAGAATGCTGGATAGCCAAGGATAGCTTCCTTTGCTTGGTTAGGAATTATCTATACGTGGAATAGAAATCAGAATTAGAACTCTAAGAAATGGAAACTGAATATTAGTTACTTGAGGCCACAAAGCAAGTTAGTGACAGAATTGGAGAAAATTAGAGATATGTGTCAATGACCCAGCATATCTACTATAACTACTTGGAATTCTACGTATGACTTATAAATGTTATCAACATTTCTACATACTGTGAGTCACTATAGGCCTTGAGAACTCTTCGATCCAAATAGTTACTGGTGTTGATCAAATCTGGTTGTGCCTTAGGAATCTTAGGTGCCACCTCTTGATGCTGAAGTAAGGAGTCAAGGAGGGGGAGGTCTATAAGCTGTAGAAGGCGCCCAATGGTTTGTTCTCGCCATACTTCATTAATAACTACACAGGGAAAAACAGCAACAACTCCAATTAATTCAAATGGTCACCACAATATTTCCTAGGTAAGACTTATGTCAATAAGTTAATGGTCATTAAAAGATATTAACCTTACAAAATGCTCTCTTCAAAGAAGGGGAACAATTAATGGTTTGTTTACCATGTAGGAGAATAGACTTTGCTTTCTACAGCACAAAGAATGTAAAGAATTCTGGTTGTCCAATCTGTCAGATAAGAGATCAAGTCACATAACTTATGCTAATAAGGACTTTGGAAGAAAGAATGATTCATTGAAACTAAAAAATAGCTCTGAACTACTGGCTGCAGATTATTCCACTTGGGGTTTCGACAACTTTGCTAGAGGGGGGAAAAGCTCATTGTGCTGCATTCCACTGACAGACAAGTAAACTAGTAAGCCAGAAAATAAGAATCTAAATCCTGGAATAGGATCATGATACACATTTTTAGTTTATCTTACACCTATCAGAATCTGAAAAGAAAATATTTATGTTTGAAAAAGCATTGAAGTTATAATTAACTTGCATCATTAAGTTATAATTAGCAAAACTGCGTGCAAAATAGACTTCAATTTTGGCTCTTTGCCAGCCAATATAACAGCAGCCAGTATTCTCCAAGAATGGTTTCACTGATTTATGTTTTGAAGAGATAATAGACTTCTATCAGAACTGAAAAATACAAACAACTTCAACACAATGATCTCTCTGAGCTATTTCTCATGAAAGAGTAGGAAAATATCAAACAGACGACATTCATAAGAAAAAAATAACTAATCCTATTAAAACATGTTCTGTTTCTCAGCATGCCACATCTAAGCTTACCTTGAGGAGACAAATTTGTAGAGATATTTATATGAGGGAAGTTAGCAGGTTTCAAACTCAGATTTTCCCACAGGTCCTCTAAACTTGTTGATTTCAAAGCAGATGAATTAAAGAATGATGTCTTCTCATATCTTAAAGCAAATGATCTAATTTCAGAATTAGTACTTAAAACTGTCTATAACCACCCTCCTCAATTTGTATAAGCTGCACCATGTAACTACACCCTGCTCACTAGTCTGTTTTGCTTTTATTCATTTGAGAACTGAACTACCAGCTTGTAGTACAAGAACAGCAAAAGTAACTCCAAGCTTAAAGAAATTACGCCACTAGCCCAATTTCTGAGCTGCCACAATTTAGCAAGCATTTTCTAAATACTCCAGAGAAAGTATGCTTCTGCCCTGACCCACCTCCCAAGTTCTTTGTTTGGCAACTTCATTCTCAAACTGGCTTTGAAGGCTACAAAGATAAACGAGGTAATCTAATGAAAAAAGTTTCTAATACATTTGTTACTTTCACATGTTTTGGCAGTTGAAAATATTTAAAGACATGCTACTTCATGCATTCCAGCTGAAGATTCAAACTTAGGCTTTACTTGTCAAGCAAAATTTAAACTCCTTCTAAAGTCAAACAGATTTCAGGAAAACCAATTTCATTAAAAAATTACTTTTCATAAACTTTCCCCCTTAAATATCACACTATTAAATACAAAGTTCAATAAATCCTTTCTTATGAGACTACTCATGGGCCCACGATTTAAAAAAAATAATAATAAATGGAGCAAAAAAACAACTATGTCTGTCCCCCCTCATTTAAAAAAAGATAGTCTGACCTCCCCCCAGCTGACTGAGGAGCTCCCCACAAACCTGGAAGGTGTACACTCTCTGTTCTCTTTCCCTGGCTGCCCAGCTTCTTGGTCAGGGATGGCTATGAACCTGTACAGGCTGCAACTGCTGTCTTCAAACACCGGCCGCTTGTCTCTTCCAAACACTTTGGTCGGGACTGCTTCAAACACTTTATAGTCCATTAAGGCCTGACAGACTCGGACAACTTTGGCACGAGGAATGTCTACATCTCCAAAAAATTTATTCTGAATTAGATGAGAGAAGACAACGTCCACAGCATCGGAGCCCACAAAGCAGTCGTTATGCCGCTTTAAATGGTGTCTTCGTTTTTTGACTTCCACTTCTGTTTGAAGGGTGTTTATAATGCTACTCCAGATATATGTGGCCCCAAAGGGCTTCTGGGCCATGCTGAAACCTGGCAGTGAAAAGAACAGAGCAATGGAGATTCAGGGCAGACCACTAACAACATCTGCAAAGTCACCTGTTAGGTGAAGAGCCAGTATTGTGGGAAGAACACCGAATGGTCCTAGAACCTGCCCACAGCCAGGGAGACCCTGGCTCAGTCTTAATTCATCTATAAGAAATGAGTTTTAGAATGATCTCTGCTCACTCTGAGTTTGAAATTCTATGCTAGGGATAATCATTCATGCATTTAAGAGCCAACAATAAGCAAAGCAAAGTTCTAAGTAAATACTTTAGATAATACGCCCTGCCCTCAAGGAGCTTAGAGATAAAGACCAAACTGAAGATAAGTGTAATACACAACAATTACACTGGATGTGGTTCAGCATCTGACTCCTCACAATCCTATTTGAGATTTTCTTGGCAGAGATACTGTGGTGGTTTGCCCATTTCCTTCTCCAGCTCACTTTGCAAAGGAGGAAACTGAGGCAGACAGGATGAAGGGACTTGTCTAGGGCCACACTTCCTGACCAAAGGCCGAGAACTCTATCCACTGTGATACCTACTGCCAGGTTATTGCAGACAGGACAGGAAGAGCACAAACAATAACCACCACTGCTTCTGTAACACTAAGTCTTCAATAATTTATCTTTACAGCAGCTCCATGAGGTAGGGACTGTTATTATCCTCACTTTACAGATGAAGAAACTAAGTCTCAGAGACTTGCCTGGGCACAAGCTAGAAAGTGTCCAGAGTAGGATTTGAAGAAATCATTTTGACTCTACCCACCAAGGGGAATACTGTATGGAAGTTGGCAATGAGGAGAAGGAAGGCTTCAGAGCTCAGGAGTGAACAAGCTAGCCTTTAATAAACAAGAGGAATTAAGCAGGTAGTCTGGGTGTCAGGGAAAGCAAGCAGTCCCAGAAGCCTTGGCACAGGCTGTGGCTGCAAAGTGCCAGGCGTGCCCAGTCAGACACAGAGGATTATCCAGTCTGGTTCCAGTGGAGAGTACAGGAAGAGACCACACTGTGGAAGATCTCAGGCGCCAGGGAAAAGGGACTTGGATTGGACCTGGTAAGGAATGAGGCCCCTAAACATCCCTGACCATAAGAACAAGAGGGGCTGGGCGCTTGGCTTAGTCCTGAGGCTGCACAGAAGGAAACCAGAGGAAGCAGAGGGACGTCCAAGGACAGGAAGCTCTGAAATGCAGTAGAGGAACTAGTCTCTATCCTCGTTATCACAAATGGAAGGTTTGAGACCGATTTAGAGGAAAGGAGAATGAGAATCAACATTTAAGCCTGTGGATGTTGGAGAGCAAAGACATAACTGAGAAGGAAAACCAGAAGGAAGAGACGGTTGGAGAGCGTGGGGGAAGCTCAGCTCCATACATACTGTATTAGAAGCTATTTGTTCTGAAAGAACTTTAGGACACTTACTGCTCTGGAGCTCAAGAACGAAGGGACAGGCAGAACTGGGAGTCATCTGTCTCTAGGTAGTAGGGGAAACTACTGCAGAACTGAATGAGATTAGAACTGACCAACTGGTCTTGACAAAACTCAAAGAAATTTGGACCTGGCCAAGTATGAGTTTAAGAGTTAAACTGTAAGCAGAAGCAATAAAAAAAATATGTATATATATATTTTCCAAGTGGGACACTAATGCACTGTTGCTAGGGTTATGAACTGATTCAACTATTCTGGAGAATGATTTAGAACTATATCCAAAGGATAACCAAACTGTATATACCCTATGACTAAGCAATACTACTACTAGTTCAGTATCCCAGAGATAAAGAAAAGGACCTATATATACAAAAATAGTTATAGCAGTTCTTTTTGCGGTAGCAAAGAATTGAAAATTGAGGAGATTCCTATCAACTGGTGAATGACTGAACAAATTGTGGTATGTGATTGTGATGGAATACAATTGTGCTGTAAGAAATAATAAGCAGGGGGTAGCTAAGTGGTGTAGTGGTTAGTGTACCAGCCCTGAAGTCAAGAGGACCTAAGTTCAAATCTGGTCTCAGATACTTAACACTTCCTAGCTGTGTGACCCTGGGCAAGTCACTAAACCCCAATTGCCTCAGAAAAATAAACAAATAAATAAAATAAGCAGGATAATTTCAGAAAAATCTGGGAAGACTTGTATGAAATGATGCAAAGTGAAGTGAGCAGAACCAAGAGAACACTATGAAAGTAACTGCATGATTATAGGATGATCAACTGTGAACGATTTCACTAATCTCAGCAATGAAATGACCCAGAAAAATTTGGACTTATGGTAAAAATGTTATATACCTCTAAAGAAAGAACTGATTTATGAGTCTAAATGTTGATTAAAGCATCATTTTAAAAATTCTTTTTTGTCTGCTCTCTTCTGCAACATGTGACTTTACATGTATACATTGCCTTCTCAAGAGGGACAGAAAAGAGAACTTAGGACTCAAAATTTAAAAAGAAACAATGTTAGTTTTTTATAGGTAATAGATATTTAATGAAATATAGTAGAAGGGTTTTTTATTTGGGGGGAGGCATTAAGGACAAAGGGAATTATTTCAAGGTTCCGTTTCCAATTTTTCTCCAAATTTAAAGTACATTTACTTATGCTACTAGGTTCCTTTTGGTGGAATGAAGGTGTGTGCTACACAAGAAGAAAGCACAGGCAAGAGGGAAGGTTCTAACCTAGAAAGAAGTCAAGACAACAGAGTCTAGTCAAGAAGCATGTTCAAAATCCATCACTTAACAAGCCTTATTAATGAATTACCTCGGGAGGATCATCATGTAGGTCCTGGCATTTGAGCTGAGAGGCCATGGTTTAACAGTAAATTCTAGGTTGGAAGTCAGGTCATAGTAATGGTATGAGTAGAGAGGAAGTATATGAGGAAGCGTCTTTATGGTGGTACATGGAAGGGAGTAGAAATCACTAGGACATCTCCCTTTACACATTCACACTGACTAATTCTCTTAGTTTTAGACGGTTACCCATTTAGGCAAGTTACTTTTTGCCAATGAAACGCTTGAATCCAGTACTCAAGTGATCATCAGGCCTTAACTTGAGATTCTCCAGAAAGGAGAGTCCACTTTCTCCTCACCCCCAGTAGAATTCTGACTTTTGGGAAGCTTTTCTTTTATATGCAGGACCTAGCTACTTCTAAGTCAATTCTCTCTGTTCTTTCTGGTTCAAAGGAACTTATGCTTATGGTATCCTAATGTGTTTTATGTGGACACTTCAGAGGCCTCCACTTAAGTTTTAGGTGGATCACTGGAATTGATCCTTTATTATACAATTCAGTACAGAAGGTACAATAAATGATTCCACCATTCATTCAGGACAGATTTGTCATGGAGTTGCTAGTGACTGCACTGTTTTTACTAGGAACAATTACTCGTCTCATATAATAAGCTTTATGCTGTGTATACACACCACACACACACACACACACTAACACACACATCACACACACAACCCCATAAACTTTTCAAATACCCAAAGGTAACATTAATTTGAACACTTCAAACAACAAAATACTAACAGGAAAAAAGTTCAGTAAAACCAAAAACTGCCTGACAGCATATTCACTTCACCATTTCATGGCTGTAGATGATGACCTCTTACCCCCCCCCCCAAAAAAAGGGAGGAAGGAGACTTCCTGCAGCTCTGCCATTAAGGACAACAATTACCGGGTCTGGGCAGCTTGCTTGTTCCCACTGCTGGAGTCACAGCCCGTGCTCGTTTTCCAGGTTCTGATGACTTCCCTGTGCTTCAGCTGCCCCCTTTCCCACACTCCTCTGAGTTCCTCCTTGTTCATGACAGGACACTATTTCAGCACCTCCGTGCCCCAGATTTAGACAGCCTTTCTCCAAGCAATCAGCATCTACTTTGTTATCACAGAAAGGCAGGACTGACCATCCTGCAGAGGAAACACTCAGGTAGAGACATCTATGTCCTACATCCATGAAATCCCAGGTCATCCCCTAACCCCAGTGAATCTTCTGATGGAGGCAAAACCTCCATGGAGGTTTTCCATGACTTGCCTCCTTACAGAAAGAAGCTCTGGGTCAAACATTCTAATTTCTTTTAAAGAAAATTCCAAATTACTTTCCAGACTGACCCATGGGCTTCATCAGAGTATTATTGTGGCTGTTTTTCCAAAATTCCCCAAACTGACCATTTCCATCTTTCGTCAGCTTTGCTAACTTATTAATGATACTTTACTAATTAAGAGATTTTTCTACATTTAGATATGTTTTATGTTACTCTTAATGAATTATGGCAATATTTTATAGATTGTTATAGCTTGTAATTTCTCTTTTTAGAAATGTTTGTACAATATATTCTTTGACCACTTATCCACTGAGGAATGGTGGTAGGTCTTTTATATTTGTTTCGATTCCCTATAAATTGAACATTGCAAATCATTCCCTTGCATATCAAATCTTTATCAAAGTATGTTGCCAATCTTTTATTCTCCAATTGATGGAGATGTCTTGTTCTTGTTCAAGGAATACTGATTTTATTAAAATACAAAATGCTTTTAATTAACCTTTTGTATTTTATTTTACCTTTTGCGATCTGCTTGTTTTGTGAAGAATCCTCATCTCAACCAAAAGCTGACATTACATCATAAAATTAGGAAGATTATTTTAGCTATATAAAATAAATACTTTCCATGAATACCTGAATAACTATGTCCAGCACTTTCTAGCATGAATTCTAGAGAATACTTAAGTGATTTCAATCAATGAGGATAATATATGAAAACAGTATAAATTGTAACCCACCCATGGCTTCTTACATATTTTTATAATTTTTTTTCAGATTCTCCTAATTAACCCTCCAAGAGAAGCTGATGAAAGTAACCTCCAAGGTATCAATCAATGCAGCATACTGAAGCAATGTAAATGCTGCCTGCATCACTTTGGGTACAGTGACCACACAGGTCACCTTCACTTCAATTACTTTATGAGAGCAGCTTGACATCCTGATGCTTGTGGCAGAATTATAAAGATGCTGTGATATAGAGGAAGAATGGATAGAGAACCAGCACCTGGGTTCTAAGTCTGGTAGGATGACTCCAGGCAGGTCATTTTACTTCTTCCAATCTCCCCCAAATTGAGGCTTTTAAAGCACTTTATTTTTGGTTTCTATTGAAAGCATAAAACTGCTTTAGAGGTAGCAGTCTCCACAGGGATGGACTTCCCTGGCCACACACACAGTTACCAATCTGAGAGAGGGAAAAGGGGAGCTTCTACTTCACAGTCCAATCTGTACCGTGGAATAGATGAAAGATAAATCCACTTATTAACAACCTGTTCCTAAAAGGTGCAGAAGCAGGATTTTTACAGGATATCTCACTAGATGGACATAAGATTAAAAAACAGGTTGGGGCAATTAGTGCACTTAGGAAGAAAAATTCTGGCTTTTCCTTAGTCCTTCAGGAGTAACAGTGTAATCTCTTCAGATTTTCTCCCCCAGTTCCTAACAAATGAATTCCAGGATGTTTCCCCTTAAGCACTACCACCTACAGAGCCAAACCAGGTCATGTTCCTGCAGATACTTAATACCTAATGCACAATGATCTGGCAAATGGAGAGGCTCAAACCCACACCAGGATAACCTGTTTTCTCAACAATGACATCAATAGGTTTACGTACAGACATCTCGTCCACATACTTACTTAGCTTTCCTCTTGCTTTTCATCTAATGCCACCCCTACCCTCAAAACCCACATTCTGCTAAAATTAATGATTATTATATATCCCACATCAAACAGGGCTAAAAAGAGGCCAGAAACAAGGCATAAATGAAAAGAAAGTTTACTATCAAAATCCAAGTTTCAGTCTTTGATTACCATGTTAAAGACATGCTAGCCAAAGGTTTTACATGCATAAGGACCTTTTGCTCTCATGATAAGGACCTTTCATCCATTTTGGGGATTTCACTTTCAAGAAATTGAAAACAAATCTCCAGCACAAGATGGGAAGCATGCCAAGATTTAACCATGTCAGAAGACAAGTTTCTGTATGATTCTCCAGACTCATAACTGAATGTGGGGATTGTGAAATTATGATTTAGTAGTAGTAAATGTTTGATTTGTATACCTATTTTTGTATCTCTATTCCCAGGGCCATGTAAAAATTTCTCTGGCAAAAAGGGATTGAGTGGAAAAAGGTTAAGAAGCCCTGATGTTTTCCTGTCCTTTTTCCAACTGCAGCTCCCCTTGGTTTCAACTCCAGGAACAAGATGGCCCTCTCAGGGTAATAAGCTCAACATGCCTTATCTCAAGCCTGGATATTGCCGCCCCTCTAAGTGCAGGGCTACAGGGGGAAGCACTAACCTGCTCCCAAAGCTTTCCTTTATCAAGGTCTCTTCCCTCTGTATGATTTAGGACATCCTCCAACAGGTCCCACCAGGCCAGGGGATCATGGATCTAGAGCTGACAGGGAGCCAGGAAGCCTCCTGGCCAGTCCCTTCCTTCTACAGATGAAAACAGAAGGCCGAGGCTCAGAGGCTTAGTCACTTGCCCGGGTTGTGTCAGAGACGGCAGCTCCCCATGGAGACACTCATGTCCCCTTGACCCCTGGCCTTCCAGAATCAGTGACCCTTCCACCCAAAGGGCCAGGGCCAGAGAGGTCCAAGTGGACACTGCCAAGGGTAACACCCGAGTCATACCACATGCCACTGACCAAAACACTATCACAACTATTCCAAACCTCAGGATACAGGAACAGATACTGGGGGCCTCAGACAATCAATGCACTCACCTCAATGAGTACACATCCCACAGCACACTTTTAAAAAAACACCTCTGAGGCATTAGAAATTTGGCCAAAACCAAAGGTTAAAGCTGGCTGTGACGCAATCCTCTCCTGTATCCCTTTCTTGGGTTTAGAGCTAGAAAAAATACTGAATACAGTCTAGTACAAACTCTTGAGAGGAAACTGAGGCCCAGGGAAGCGAAATGCCTTGTTCAAGGTCAGAGGCTTTGAGTGCATGTCTCCTGACTTCACATGCCAGCTGTTCCTCCTCCTGCAGGACTGCTTCTGTACTGAGGCTCAGCTCACAAAAGACCTTGCCTCCCACGGAACCTCAACAGAAGCCATAAAATCACTGCCCAAAATGGGAAGTGCAAAAGGAAAAGAGGTTACTCTGACTCAAATCCATCCTGGTTTCCTTTTCTACAGACCACAATCCCACAGACCACAGAAACTGTGTTGTGAAAAATATGGTCCCCCTAGTAAAGGAACTAATCTGGCAGCACCGACAATACAAAAGTATATAAAAAGCTAGAAATACTGTGGGTTACCAATACTAACTAGGGTGAGAGGATGAAAGCCTTTGCTGGTCATTAACTGCCCCTGCCAACAAAGGGATGTACATTTGGGGGTGTTTGTGGCAAAGACTGGGATCCATATTATAAATACTATAGCTTTGAAAGAAAGACTCCAGAAAACAGCACTTGTGCCTAGGAAGGACTGTCATTCCAAACCATTCATGTCATACAGAAATCATAACAAAGATAAGCTTAGGGAAGTAAATGAGAGCATATGGGAAGCCCTTTGGGTTCCCAAGAAAAGTGAGACTATTCAGATTCAAGGAACAACCTGACTGCATTAATAGGTAACATGCCATCTTCTCAATGACTCTGACTATATTTAGAGACTGAGTCCAAGATTGGCATTTTTGCAGCTTCTTCCAATCTCCTCCCCTCCAAAAGAGTAGAAACACTCAGAAGAATCTGAATTTGAAAACATAACTAGCAAAGAAAACTAGACACATTCATATTTATAGGATATATGGTAACATACTTAAGTGTAATGTAAATATAAATTAATTCTTAAAAACCCAGAGGTCCAGGGGCAGCTAGGTGGCTCAGTGGATAGAGCACCAGCCCTGAAGTCAGGAGGACCCCAGTTCAAATCTGCTCTCAGACACTTAACACGTCCTAGCTGTGTGACCCTGGGCAAGTCACTTAACTCCAACTGTCTCTGCAAAAAAAACCAAAACAAAAAAAACCAGGAGAGGTCTGTTACATCTGAAAAAATAGGAACTTTTCTTGAGCTGGCTCATCAACAAGTCCACCAGAAGTCAAGTAAGGGATTCCCCCCTCCTCTAGACTAGAGTGGCTAGAGGTCTTTTTAGTTCTTAACGGGGTACAGAAAGAGGCAGAGATGCTTGCCCAGGGAATCAAGGGCGACAGGCCAAGAATGGCCGGCTCCCATGACTGTGCTCAAGTCTGAGGCTGAGATGTGAGAGACACCATGTACAAGCCAACAAGTGCCTCAGAGGAGCACCCCAAGCCGGCCCACTGCACCCGGGCTTCCGAAGGCACTTCTGAGGGAGCCTGAAATAACCTGTCCAAATTACACGTGTTCGCTGACCTCCCATCCCCACCAGTCCCTCTACTACGTACAAGAATGGCTCCTGGGCCACTTCCCAAGCAGGTTACATCGTCCTTCCTGCCCTGGCAAAAACACTCCCACCAACTCTCCAAACTCCACATTCGAGTTCTGACCCCGGCCTTAAGGCAGAAGTCAAGGAACTCTTGGGTTACAGCAGCTGGATCCTCTTGAACTATATAGGGGAAAGGTCTTTTCAGAGCGATTTCTCAGGAAATCGGGACTCACCAAGCACCTTTTCTTCTGTCCGTGTTTGTGGGTAATTCTGCAGGTATTAAGACACCCCCAGGCCCGGGCTCCAGAGGCGGGCACTTGCATATCGCTGCCAACCGGAGACTTATTTGGGGACCGGGAGGCCTAAGATAAGATGCGGCTCACCTGGCCCACAGGAAGGGGGGGGGGTGGTTTTATTCTGACTCCCGGGAAACCCGACGCTGCCCGGGCAGGCTCCATCTTCGTGAGGGTAACGCAGGATATTCATAAGCATCCAGCTCGGACCTTTTTTCTGTCCTCCCCCGCCACGAGGTAGTGCGGGGTCGCCGAGTGAGGCCGGCAGCTGGCGGGACAAGCCTGCACCCCCTTCCCACCCCCAGCCGGAGCCCACGGCACTGACTCGGAGCCTCGGCCTCATCACGCACTCAGTAACTGCCGATTGTGTACCAGGGTCCTTCCCAAGGGTCAGAGCACCTTCCATTGGAGACAAAAAATGACGGAGTGAACTAGGAGCTCGGCAAACCGTCCCGCCCGTGCCCGCTATTATTCCTAAGAATAGTCTGGGACGTGGAGGGTTCGGGGAGAGCTGGCAGAGGCTGCTCTGGGTCCCCCCGGACGCGTCCTTCGGCGGGGTGCCCCGGCAGGTCCCGGGGAGGGATGGGGGTGAGGCCGCAGAGCGCGCGCTGCCGGACACAGCCAGGGCTCAGTGCCTCTTCCCCCGGCCCGAAGACCAGGACGCGACGCCTAAATGGTCCCACTCCGCTAGGCGGCCAGGCGAGCCCGGGTCGGGGGAGGGGACGGAAAACCAAAGAGAAGGAGCTCGAGCTCCGGGAAAGGGGGAGGTGGCGGCACGACCTCGGGGCTTGGGGGAGAGAAGAGGCGGCGGCACGAGCTCGGGGCGGGGGCGGGTGAGTGGGAGAGGAGCGTGAGCCCGGGGAGTGGGGGGAGAGAAGGGGGAAAAGAGGAACCAGAGCCCTTAAAGAATACTGAGCGGGCGGGGAGGCGGCAGCGGCGCGAGCCCTTAAAGGGGGCAGAGGAGCGTGAGTGGGGGCGGGGTCAGCGCGCGAACCCAGAGCAGCGGGAGCTGCTCGAGTCTCGGGCCGCAAGGACCCCCAGCGGCGCGGCAGCCGGCCGGGGGCCAACGCGCGGGCTGGCGGATCAGGCGCCTAACGGCCGGGAGGACTGAGCGTCCCCGCCCTCGAAGGCGGGTAAGTGATCCTCGGCAGCAGTCCGCTCTCACCCACCCTCGCTCGCTCGGTGCTTGGCCCTCACCTGGAGGTTTCTGCTCGGGGCTGTAGAGCGCGGAGAGGTGGAGCGCCGCCGCCTTCTCCCGCACGGAGGACATAGTTGCTCTCGGCACCGGAGCTTCCCCGACGGCTATAAGCGTTCCGCCCCCGAGCCGGCGGGGCGGGCCTCCGACAGTCCCCGCCCTCTGTCCCCCGCCCCCTAGCGGCGGCTCGTGCTGCCACCGTGCGCCTGGAAGAGGCGCCGCCCGAGGGTGAGCCGCTCCCTGCCTGCCCCCTCTCGGCCCCAGAACTGGGGTCCTCCCCGGCTTCTGCTCGCGGGTGGGTCGGAGGAGTCGGAAGGGATCTGGCGTCAGTGGCTGCCCCTAAACCATCCCGGGAGGCTCTAGAGCGGGGCCGGGGTCTGTACGGGAGGCCTCTCCCGAAAGCCCCCATCCCAGCCCCTTGCCTTCTCCATGAAAGCCGCTCACACTGCCCTGACCTCTGGAATAATCCGCGCTTATTTTCCAGTTTTCTGTTGTAAAGCAGAGTGTCCTTGGAAGGGGCAGCGTGCAGCAAGCAGGTGGAGCCCACCTGAAACGAGGGGGACAGCTTTGCAACTGCCGGGATCTCTGCAGGGGCTTGTTTTATTTTATTTTTTTGCTGAGGCAATTGAGGTTAAGTGTTTAGGAAGTGTTGTGTCTGAGGTCACATTTGAACTCAGGTCCTCCGGACTTCAGGGTTGGTGCTCTGTCCACTGCGCCACCTAGCTGCCCCCCCTTGTTTTATTTTTTTTAAATACTGTTGCAGAGTCAAAACATACCAGCCATACTAATACCGTTTTAAAAGCATGTTTACAAATGAGTAAATGTGTGTATATGTAGATACGTTTGCATGTAGTTTTATGGAGGTGTGTACATGTATATGTGTGCCAAATGTGAGTGGGCATATATGGGGCGGGGTATGCACGTATATGTGAGTATATATCTGTTAAACATCTATGCTTAACACACGAGGGAAGTGGGCAGGGTGTGAAAGGGGAAAAAAGAATACATTAAAAAGTGCCCGGCAGAGAACAAAAGAACAACCTAAAAGCAAGCAAAGAAAAGACAGACACTCATGAATATGATTTCTTCTACTATTTTATATCTTTTCTTGAACTGGAAATTTATTGCTATATATTTTGAATCCTCCTTGATGTTCTGCTGGGCACGTGACAATGTTCTGTTCTGTTTTCCTTTCCTTTTCGGTCCTTTTTTCTATTCTATTTTTTAAATAGAAAATTAAAAAAAATAATTTAATACTGTTTCCCCCCCATTTACATGTCAAGACAATTTTAGCATTCACCTTTTTAAAATTAAAGCTTTTTATTTGCAAAACATATGTATGGGTAATTCTTCAACTTTGACCTTTACAAAGGTCCCTGCTACAAATTTTCCCCCCTAGTCCCCACCCCTCCCCTAGATGGCAGGAAGTCCACTACATTAGCATTGACTTTCACATAATTTTGAGTTCCAAAATTTTCTCTCCTCATCTCCCCCCCCTTTTTAAAATAGTAAGCAATTTGCTAGAGGTTATACATATGCTATTGTGTAAAACATTTCCATACTAGTCACAGTTCTGAAAGAAGAAATAGAGGCAGGTAGATGGTGCAGTGGATAAAGCACCGGCCCTAAAATCAGGAGGACCTGAGTTCAAATTTGGTCTCAGGCACTTAACACTTGCTAACTGTATGACCCTGGGCAAGTCACTGAACCCAGATTGCCAAAACAAACAAACAAAACCGAAAGAAGAAACAGATCAGAAAAGGGAAAAATACACACACATAAAATAAAATAAGTAAAAAATATGCTTCCATCTCCATCATTTCTTTATGAGGTTATGGATAGCCTTTTTCTTCCAGTCGTTTGTACTTGTCTTGGATCATTGTGTGGCTGAAAAGAGCTGAGTCAGTTTTAGTTGGTCATCACACAGTGTTACCCACAGTGTGTAGTTGTAGGCTTTTAAAAATTAAAACTGTAGGTCATGCCTAGAACCCCACTTCCAGGATCACTTCTCAGGCCTCGTCTTCTCTATTGTATGAAACTTTCCACACTCTGTAGCCCCTTCTCCTCCTGCTTGAGTTGTCTTGTAAGTTATTCTGTGCCCATCCACCTCCAATGTGGCCTGTAGACTAGAATTTCTTGATTGGAAAGGCTGCTTGGTTGGGTCTCCTCAACACTCAGTAGGCACTGAGTGGAATTGAATTTCAGTTTTCTCATTTGTAATACATTTGCCTTCCTGATCTCCTAGATTATGGTCAATGAATGCTTCCAACAGGTTACAGAAATGTAATCTATTTTTCAGGGATGGTTTGCATTATTATTATGAAATGTTACTTGGGTTTCTTAAAATTGTTTACATGCCTTTGTGTCTCCATCATTGTTTCTTCTCTTGTACAGAATTGTCCCCCCAAAATTTTTTTTAAAAAGCCATCTTCTCTTGCAACCAATAGTTAAATAAAACAAATCAACATATTTGCTGTGTTCATAAAAGTCTGGTGTATTCTTCACCTTGTTTCTATCGTGTATTAATCAAAGATTTTAAGTCTTTCATTGTTGTTCAACTTAATGTTACTTACAGTACAGGTTTTTCTTCTGATTCTGCTCACTTCACTATCAACTTGTATAATTCCTCCCAAGTTTTTTTCTTTAATTCCGTCCCTTTCATAATTTCTTAAGCACAATAACATTCCACTACATTCATATATCATAATTTGTTCAGCTATTCCTTAAGTGTTGGATATCCCTTTAATTTCTACTTCTTTGCACAGTTGCTACTGTGAATTTGTGTGTATCTCCTTTCCTTCTTCCTTCCTTCTTTCCCTCCCTCCCTCGAATATAAGCATAGTACTAGTATTCATGGATCAAAGGATATGCAGTGTAGTGTATGTAGTGTAGTGATTTTGAAAGAATAGTTCCAACTGCTTTCCAGAATGCCAGGGCCATTTCACAATTCCACCAATAATGGATCAGAGTGTTTTTCACTTCCCTTCCAATAATCCTCATTTTTCTTTTTTATGATCTTTGCCCACATAATGGGTGCCAGGTAGAACTTTCTGAATTGCTTTAATTTGCATTTTCTTTGTTACTAATAACTTGGAGAATTTTTGTCATATTGTTACTGATCTGTTTTTTCTTCTCTTGAGAACTTCCTACCCATATCCTTTCACCATTTATCTATTAGAGAACAGTTCTTGATCTATTTAAATTATTTCCTTACATATCATGGATATCAGACCTTTATCAGAGAAACTCATTGCAAAGATTTCTTTTCCTAGTTAATGGTTTCCCTTCTTATTTTAACTATTTATGCAGAAACTTTGTTATATGTATTCAAAATTGCCTATTTTGTGAGTTTCAACTCTTAATTTGCTCAAGAACTCTTCCAATCAGTAGTTACATAAAACACCTTTTTTACTGCCCTAATTTGTTTACGATGTAACTTTTTATATCTATGGCATATAGCCATCTGTAAATAACTTGTTGGGGTATATGGTTGAGATATTTGTATTTTTCTATCCTATATCAAATAGTTTGGATGATCACTGCTCTTTAGTATAATTTGACATCCAGCAATACTGAGCCCCCCTTCCTTTCTGATTTTTTTCATTGTCACCTCAGGATTTTTACCTTTTGTTGCTCCAGATAAATTGTGTTACTACTTTTCTATTTATTCTATATAAAGTAACGTTTTGGTAGTTTGTTATGGCATTGAATAAGTAAATTAATTTAGTTAATATTACTATTTTTATTATATTGATGCCCATCCATGAGCAGTGAATAGTTCTTCAATTATTTGAACCCTCTTAATTTCTGTAGAGAATGCTTTGTAGTAGTTGTATTCATAAAATTCCTAATTGTATCCTAGTAAGTAGATTCCCAAATATTTTGTACATTCAATCTGCTTTAACTCTTATTTTATTGGAAAGGCTTTTAGACTTTCCCTTTTACATATAATACTTGTTCTTGGTTTTAGATTACCTTAAAGAAAGATTCATTTGAAGTTATGCTTTTCATTATTTTTTAAATCAAAATAGGTATTTTGTTAAGAGCCTTTTCAGCATTTTTGGTATGATGATTTTTCCTTAATTAAGTCGCAACAGAATTGCTGTTCGCTTTTTTTTTTTAACTTCTGAATGCTTAGCACAATAACCTAATATAACATAATAGGCAATAATAAATGCTTGTCGAATGCATTCATGGATGAAATGAATCAAACTATATGTTCTTTACTGTAGCATAGAAGAGAAACTATCTTTACTATTCTGTCCAGATTTTCAACATCATGAAATATGTAACTATTTCTTTTAATAAAATCTTCAAAAATTATTTGCAAATAATGAATACAGATCTTTAAATTGAATTAGAATAAAAAGATTTCTGATTTTACCTATTATAAAAATTGCTTTAAAGGCATTTATGAATTTTCTTTTCATCAATTTAATTTCATGAATAACTTTTTAAACAAAAATTAAAAAGATATATTAAAAATTCTAACGTGGTTTCCATTTAAATTCTCGTGTAATGTGAGAGCTAAAGTAATTTTAATGAGTTTGCCCATAACTTAATTTCAAATTCAAAAATTACATAAAAGTTTTCTTGTTAGTTGGTAGTGGGGGGGGGTGAGGGGAAGGGTTGAAGAGGAAAGAAAGCTCTATTGCTGTGAAAGAATTAGAGCAAATCCTGTTTACTGTAAATATTTCATAAAAATATTCCAGTTATTCACAGTCACCCTCTTTGTCCTTTAATATGTCATTAGGTAACAATAACTCTTTTCATGGGGTAAGGAAATACATTAAGGGGCTGTTTTATTTTTATTTAATTTTTTTTGCAATATAACTAGTTCAGTTAAAACACATATAGTTCCAATGTTTAATTAACAAAAATCTACAAGTATTAAAATCAGGAGGCAATGTGGTACAATGGAAAGAGGCACAAGACCCGAGTTTGTCTTGACAAAAGTCATACTGAGATTCAGTTTCTCTAGCTCCATTTACAACTCTAAATCTATAATTCAATAACAATTTTAGGATGGTTTCCTAATGGTAGGATGATACTGGAGTAGTCAAAAAATAGGATCATTGTTATCCTAATTTAACATATCTCAGGAATTTTGGTCAAAAATGATTAAGCAGCTATTTCCTCTTTTAAAAACAGAATATGTATCTTCAATTTGTAAAATTTTAGTGTCCAAGTTCTCTAGTTTGGAAAAATAGTTGAATTAACTATTAGGAAATTACCTAAAATTTCTGTTGTCAAGCAAGAATTAATTAACAAGGTGAAAGCTAAATTGTAGGCTTCCGTGATACCAAGAAAACATCACTTTTTGTACCTGCCCTCAGGGACTTGACAATTTAGTGAATTCTAATCAGATGCATCCTGGAAAGGTAGAGATGACTGACAGTGGAGAGGTTCCCTTCCTGGGAATGGAGTGAATTTTTCTCCAGTGCAAGAAATTTTAAATACAATTCCTCAAATAACTTTACCATCAGGAATGGATCACAGTTGAGTTCTGTCTTTAATTGTATCTCCTTGTTCACCGAACTGTTTTAGACAAGTCACTTACTAATGTTATTATGGTGATCTTAATTGGATGTTATGAAGAATTCAAGATATTTCAAAACCTGACAGTTATCAAATAAGTATGAACAATGAAATACACAGTGACTGAGTCAGATTGACATACTACTTTATTAGGAGAATTTGAAACAATCTTTCTTAGTCTGCATCCCAAATTAACATAATGTTTTCCATTTACAGTACCATCTCCTGCAATTAATGGAATCCATCTTCCCCTAAATTAAATTAGATTAAATTCAACAAGCTACTCTAGGTTCTGCTGAACTTCCACTTTCTTTTGCTTCAATCACTTCAATGTCCTCATGCCACGTTCTCATATCCCTTCCCTTTCTGATTCCTGGTTGAAGGCAGGGACAAAACTTATAATTAACTTTAGCTGCAATGGAAATGTGAGGTCAGACAACTCTCTTAGAAATAGCTTTGTAACTTCATAGTTGTAATAAAATAGTACCAAAATTTAAACAAGATATACATAACATTTATAGGCTCTGGGTTCATTCTCCTAAACCTAGTCCCACTGGCAGGACTTGTCCCCAGAGCTTGGCTGGTTAAATTCTCTCTCCCATGAGGTACCCCGAGGAATTATGAGTTTGTCCAGCATTTGGCACCAGCCACCATTCTGGTGTTTCCTGCAGTGTCAATCACTAGTGATTATTGCCCTATTACCATTTCCCAGGGCCAATTAGTGTCTTCCCAAGATCACTGCTGGCCAATTAAAATCAATTAGCTCTTACAAAGTAATATTCATTGAGAAGACATCATAAGACCTGAAATATAAGCACCTTCCCTCCCCCAAATGAGGTATCCTCTCCTCTCTGTACTTTGATCTTTGGGGAGGATAGACTTAAACCTAAAGAAATCATCTCTAAACATCCCCTTTTCCCCTCCATGTGGGGTTGGCCTTTCAAACATGCTCCAAGGACTTGTTACAAGGGCATCCTAATATTGGTGAATATCAATAAACTAACCAGTGGAAATATCCAAGTTAGTATTTTCACTAAAAGAACCTCTGGGCCCCAGTGCTGCCAGAATACTTATGATTTCATTCAGGACCATCTGCAACCATCCTGATCTGGATCTGGCCACTGGACCCAGAAGGCTCTTGGAGGAGAAAGTGAAGCGTGTGATCTTCCCTCCTTCCAATCCATTTCATGGCATCACCACCTCAATATCATGGTCCTCTTCAAGAGCAAAAGACAAACAGCATCGTTTTAAAATCTTTAAACTGATTAATACTAAACCTTGCTCAAAATCAACAGCAAAAATATGTAATGCTGAAGGTATGGCAGTAGAGTTTAAAAAAAAAAATCAAATCTGTGATTTTATGAAAGGGGATTTCTGGAGAGGACTTTTTCCTCCTCTAAGGCAGTCGGGCAACTTTTCTGAAATTTAATTTTCACCAGGGGCAATGAAGGATTAAGTGATCTAAGATAACATAGCAGAGATGGGTCAGAGCCAGGCTGGAATCCAGGTAACCCTTTGGAGGCCACCTAGCCACTATCACGATGATGTCCACTCTCCTCAAGTGTATGGCATTTGAAAAAATGACTGAATTTTGGCTTGTTGGGGCTCAGAAATCAGATTTATGATTGTCTCTTCAGAAAAAAAAATTGATTTGTGCTCTTTCTCCCTCTTGAACTAAGTGCTTTTTGCTTTGTTGGATTTTTATTTTTCATTATTTTAGTGACAGGTTATTTTATTAAGTTTGGAAATTCTGAGTATTTGTCAGAGAACTATAAAATGCCAGTTTTTCTTCCAGTACCAGGCCAAAAAATCTCCAAGTAATATATATATGTTAAAGGGTGCCCCAAATCTTAATATTCACTTTGCCTAGGCTGCCAATAACCTTGAGCCAGTCCTGCTTTTTTATTATTATGGCCATCTTGGATAATTATACGATAGTTAGAAAAGAATCCAATTTTGTTATTTATACTGAAATCATTTAACTTTAAAGAATTGGAAGGATCTTGTTATTGCTTTGTCATGTCCGACTCTGTGACCCCATTTGGAGTTTAGATGCTGGAGTGTTTGCCATTTTTTTTATCCAACTCATTTACAGATGAGGAACTGAGGTAAATAGGGTGAAGTGCTCTATCCACTGTGCTGCTTTACTAGGGACCTAAGGAACACCTATGATTTGGAACCGAGTTGTGGGCAACTAAGCTGCCAATTTGTGACCCTTTATAGCTCTGATAGTGCCCTCACTGGATCTAGGACCTCCTCTTGCTATGGTACAACCTTTCTATGGGCACCCAGTGCTCTGCTGCGCTCTCCTGGTTGACTCGGGTCCCAGAATCTGTTCTATGTGGGCTAGATATCTTTTTCTGGATATCCCCCTTAGGAATGATCCTGGTGCATTTTCTAGATGCTCACTGTATTTTATGCCAAAGATTCTTAAACTATGGGGCATGTAATCAGTGTAGGGATGTTGGAATTATGATTTACTATCAATAAATATTTGATTTGTATACTTTTTAGATACCTACAAACATGGGATCATGTTAAAATGTCCTGAGCAACTTTTTGTAGTGCTAGAAACTGGAAACCGAATGGATGCCCATCAATTGGAGAATGGCTGAATAAATTATGGTATGTGAATATTATGTAATATTATTGTTCTGTAAGAAACGAACAGCAGGATGATTTCAGAGAGGCCTGGAGAGACTTGCATGAACTGATGCTGAGTGAAATGAGCAGAACCAGGAGATCAATATACACGGCAACAAGAAGACTATGACGATCAATTCTGATGGATGTGGCTCTCTTCAACAATGAAATGCTTCAAACCACCTCCAATTGTTCACTGAAGAAAGCCATATACACCCAAAGAGAGGGATGTGAAATGTGGACCACAACATAACATTTTCATGTTCTCTATTGAGGTTTGCTTGCATTGTGTTTCCTTTATCTGATTTTTCTTTCTTGTAGATACGATTTTTCTTGCACAATGATAAGTGTGGAAATATGTATACATATATTTGATCTGTCAAGTGTTTTATTGTAATTAACATGTAGTGGATATCCTACCATCTAGGGGAGGGGTGGGGAGTAGGGGGGAGGAATTTGTAACAGAAAGCTTTGTAAGGGTTAATGTTTAAGAACTACCCACACATGTTATGCAAATAAAAAAATAAAATTAAAAAAAATGTCTTGGGCAAAAAAGGGTTTAAGAAGCCCCATTTTATGCCACTTGACAATCCCTTGTCAAGCCCAGCTGTGAATTTTCACTCTTAAAAATTAGTCACATATGGGGCAGCTAGGTGGCGCAGTGGTTAGATCACCAGCCCTAATGTCAGGAGGACCTGAGTTCAAATATGATCTCCGACACTTCCTAGCTGTGTGACCCTGGGCAAGTCACTTAGCCCCAACTGCCTCAGAAAAAAGCAAAAAATTGAAAAAAAAAGTCACATATCTTTATGAAATAAAAGCCATATATTTACACAAATTGAGCTATAAAAACACACCGATAACCAGATGAGCACTTTAATGTAAAATTCTTTTTCAGTTTCTGACTGAAAATACATTTGGAGAAGCAATGAGGGCCCAGCCAAGAAGTCATGTCACCATGAAGGCAGAACAGGACCACTCCAACCCTCTCAAGGGACTGATCTCTTCATTGCCCAATCTATTTTCTTGGTCTTCACTTTCTGTCTGGGGCCGGACACCTGATTGCCCCCCTCCTGGTTCTCCTCCTGCCCAGATCCTCCTTTGCTGGATAGTTCTCCATCAGTCTCTGCAGATGACTCCCAGATGCCCACATCTAGCCCTGCTCTCTCCTGAGCTGCCTTGTGGGGATACGGATCCCCTCCACAGTCCCCCCCATGTCCAAAGGTAAACTTACCAGCCTCCCCACTACCATCAGCTCCCTTGCACTCATTGCACATAGCTATTCTGTGCCTTATCCAGTGGTTTCTCTCCATAGTCTACGTCCCTGTCTCTCCACTCACCCAGTCACCATCCAAAGACGGGTCCTCATCACCTCTTGGTAACCATCTGGTTATCCTTCTGTGTACTGCTTCCTTGACCAACTTGCTTTTTTCATCACTTGCTCATATCCATCCTGACTCTACACCATTTTGTCCCCTGAAATACACCCCCCACCTCCCCTTACCTCTGCGCAGGAAATCTGTTTTCCCCATGGAATGTGGGCTTTAGTTTTTACCTCTTTATATCCCCAGTGCTTGTACAACCATGGTAAACATTTAACAAATGCTTGTTGACTAAGTAAATCCCAGTGAAATGCATTGTTTCCCTAGGTAAGACTGAGAGGATTATCAGCTGAGGCACATATATTTCCTTAAAGATATATTCTTTACATCCTTGGAACCCACTTGGAATAGCAATAGCATTTCTCATCTTCCTCATTTTTAGGAATCCCCAAAATGTTTGAGCATGATCAGAACCAATACATTTAAAAGTTGGGTTTTGATTTCCAGGGCTTAGTGACTTAGTGCTTTAATGTTACCTTCTTTGATAGTGAATTGTTTGCCAAACCCAGCGATAATGCTAATGCACTTTACATTAGTCTAGGCTGTGAAAATCCCTGACTTCCTGATTCATGTTTGCCAAATAAACATTTTATTATTAAAACTCAATGGGAGATTGGTGTGGAGCATGGAGAGGGCCTCCAGTTGATTAGTCCAAGAGTTGCTAAAGTCACTGATAAAGTTCTATTAAAAACAAAGTTATTTAATACATTTGCTCCCCCCTTCCCCCAAGCCTGCTCCTTTCTGTAGGAGTTTGGGCTAAGTCTTTTGACAATACTCGACTGCAGAGATCAGCTCCATTAATGATGCAGCAAAAACTTCAATTGTCAACAAAATGAAAGCCAGGAAACATCAACACAAATTCATTTGTTATTCAAAGACCTTCTCAATTTTGACCCCAAAAAGTTTTCCCATCTGATTTTTGGCTATTCTCCTCCTTACATTATCTGATCACACTAGACTCCTACCATTGTTACTTGATCACATTCTGCAGTTTTCTAGGACAATGCTTTTGCTTCACCTGAAAAACCTTATATAGCTTACTCCCTTCCCATAGTCTCCTAAAACAGTCTTGAACTTCTACTGCTGTGATGATCAATAGTACAGAACAAAACCTTGGATTACATACTTATTTACTGAAACTCTGGATTATTAATCACTCTAATACTTTATTGGTTGTAGTTTGCTTCTCCTTAAGCAGACTACAAATTTTCCAAGTACAGGGATCATCATCCTTCTCTTGTGTCTACTAGACAACAGCAATTACCAGGCACCTTGTTGCTCCTGAAATGAAGGGACCTGAAAGAGTCTTCTAATTTTACCGAAGGTTTTGACATATCCCATCATAAAGCTTATGAGAAGTATCATGACAAACTACACTTCCCAGCCTGAATATATGTTGTCTATGGATACACTTTAAATATGAATTTATTTCCCAAGAATATACTATGGTGTCTCCTTTTTTTAAATGATATTAACCCCCCCCAATTATGTCAAGAAAAAAATTTAGCATTCATTTTTTTAACAAGATTTTGAGTTCCAAACTTTTCTCCCTTTATACTCTTCTCCTTTCAAAGATGGTAGGCAGTTTGATATAGTTTATACATGTGCTGTCGTGTCAACCATATTTCTCTATTACTCATAGTTGTGAAAAAAGAAATAAATTTAAAAACGAGAAAGATTAAAGTGAAGAAAAAAAAAAGACAGCATTTTCCTTTGTATTTGTCTTGGATCACTGTGTTGCCAAGAAAAACTGGGCCAATTAATACAACGTTGCTGAAACTGTATGATGTTTTCCTGGTTCTGCTCATTTCATTCTGCATCAGTTCATACAAGTTTTTCCAGGCTTTTCTGAAATTTGCCTGTTGACCATTTTTTATTGGACAATAGTATTCCATTACATTTATATACTACACCATAGTTCAGCCTTTCCTCAATTAAGGGACATCCCTTCAAATTCCAATATTTTATCTCCATGAAAAAGGGTATTATTTTTGCACATTAGGCCCTTTTCCTTTTTTTTATGTTTTCTTTGGTATGCAGACCTATTAGTAGTATTGCTGAGTCAAAGGGAATGCATAGTGTAGTTGCCCTTTGGGCACAGATCCAAATAGATCTCCAGAATGGTTGAATTAGCTCACAATTTCACCAATACATTTCTTTGGTCATTTTCATGCAATGCCTATGGCTAAGGGGAGTGATATTTTCCAAATGTATAAAATTTGAAAGTATTTCTCTAAGCAAATTGTGAAAATTTAAAATCAGTGGTTCAATAGGCTTTTTATTCTCTAAAATGGGACAATAGTGTCCCAATTTTCCCACATCCTCTCCAACATTTATCATTTTTTTTTGGTCATATTGGTCAATCTGATAATAATGAGATGGTATCTTGGAGTTATTTGAGAAATGAGGTCTTTATCAGAAATGCTTGGTATAAAAATTGTTTCCTAGCCTTCTACTTTCCTTCCAATCTTAGTTGCATTTTGTTTGTACAAAAGCTTTTAAATATAATCAAAATTATCTTTTTTGCATTTTGTAATGCTCTCATTTAATCATAAATTTTCTCCCTATATGTCTGACAGGCAGACTATTTCTTACTCTTCAAATGTGCTTACAGTGTCACTTTTTATGTCTAAATCATGCACTCATTTTGAATGTATCTGATATACAGTGTGGTGTTGGATTATACCTAGTTTGTGTCCTATTATTTTCCAGTTTCCCAAGCAGTTTTTCCCTTTAAATTTTAATAAAACAACTATGTGCTCAAGTCACACTTTGAGAATATAATGCAGATGAATATGATGAATTATAAGTGGAAGAAAGGGAAGAAACAGATTGGGGGAGAGATTTTTTTTAATATCAAGGAACAAAAATAGAAGTTGAAAGGGAGAGGAAAAAGCATAAAGCCCATAGATATTCTAAAAGCAAGCAAATATCAAAATTAGCTTAGAAGACACTGCATTGGAAGGGGTCAGTAAGTAGATAACTGAAACATACCTGTCTTCAATTATATTAAGCACTGTCACATAGAAGAGGAATTAGAGCTCTTCTGCTTGGCATCAGAGGGCAGAAGAAGTAGGAGTAAAAATTCTAAGAGGCCAGTTGAGGCTCCATGCAAATTTAAGTCTTCTGAAAGAGCCTGGATGTGACTGGCCAAGTCTAAGAGCACTAAATGTGTGCCCTGAGATCCTTTTCAGCTCAAATTGATAAGCTAGAGAGAGGGAAGTCAAAGTGTAAAATGAAGAATTTTTCAGCTGAGGACCCTTGACAGAAAGGGCTGAGCCACAAGCTGAAAGCAGGGCAGGAACATTACATGTAACTCACAAAACACAAAATCCCCAAATTTAACTGTTTTACTTATAACTACATTTCTTTCATTCTGAAGTTCACACATCCTAAATAATTACAATCTTTTTCAATTTACACCTGATCATGGATATTATTTAACACATTGGGTAGACCACACTTTCAGCTACCATTTCTTCATCCCAATTCATTGCAATCCCATCACCTGGCAAATTCACAGATCATTCCTCATATTGGTACATATTATTCCATGGAATAAAGACTGGCATAGCAGAAGGGAGACTAGATCAAAATTTAAAAATCCTGGCTCTACTGCTTATAGCCTATGAAACCTTGGCTAAAGTCCTTCAAACACCAAGGTCCTCAATTTCCTCAGATGCCATCATCCATCTCTGATCTGTTTATCTTCCTATGAGATTTTCCTAAAAGAGTTTTCCAATGGCAATTGAAAGAAAAAAGAAACAGAACTAGATGCCAATAAGCAATTTATAAGAGCTCTCAGTAACTGGCTCCAAGGTGGCTAATCTACTCAAGAAATGGGAGCTGATGACAATTTAAAAATATCGTGTTGTTTAGGGAACCTAAAACCAGAGGCTTTCTAAAAAAACTGAACAAAGTGAAGCAACAAAGTTGCATAATACATTTCTTTGGTCCATTTTCATCCAATGTCTATGGCTAAGGGGAGTGATATTTTCCAAACGTGTAAAATTAGGAAAGTATTTCTCTAAGCAAATTGTGAAAATTTAAAATCAGTGGTTCAATAGACTTTATTCTCTAAAATGGGATTATATCTTATTACTTTGAAAGTTAAGGAACCAATAAAAACAAACCCATCAAATGGATTTAGTGCTAAAATTTTCATTTTTTAAAAAAAATGATTATGTACTATTTTAAGTGGGAAAAAATGCAGGCTTAGCAAACTTTCATTATGCTGTGCAGTAAATACATGGGAAGCTTAGAATTTTGAAAGGCATTTTAACTTAAAGCAACATTACAATGTTCTGAATTTTTCTAGGATAAAGTTGTAACCATACTATTAATACAACTGAAATCAAGACAAGTAAGGCTTAAATTAGGCTTACTTTTCAAATGCAATCTAAAGGATGACTGCTTGGAAAAGAATGCTTTACTTCATTTAAAAGAAAAAACAAATACCCAGAACATTTTCAGTTTTATTGTTTAAAAATTGCTTTCATTTTAATTAATTAGTAACATCAAATGTGTATTATACAAAATTGTCCCTTCACATTTCCATACATAGTATAATGGACCACTTGAAACTCTGGACTAAAAATGCATAAGGTTCCTTAGCATCTGTAATTTCAGTTACTGTCACATAAATAAAAGGTGATATGCAAAAGCATGCATTTAGTATTGATGCAACAAGGTGTATATTGTGCAATAATGCACAGCTAGGTGCGCTGTTTCTGTGCCACTGACACAGTTGGAAGCAATTATCCTGGGATTTTACATTCTATTCGACAAACTGCCCTTCTGCTAAGCTTTTCTGCTAAAAGAGGCAGAAACAGCTTTTAAAATATACAGACGTAATAAATGTTATAGAACTTAAACCTGAAGCACCTTTCAAAGATATTACCAACCGCTTTAAACCCTGCTGCTCCATTGATTTCAAAGTCACAGCTAAGAATGAAACATCTTTTTCAGGGAAAAAAATTTTTTTTTTGCATGTTTCAAGAACTCAGTATTTTCTTTGAACAACAGAAGACTTTTCATGCTGAGAAAACTTGAGAGTCTTAGAAAATTAATCTATTAACACTTTTTGATTTTGTAGTTTAAAAGAGAATTTGCAAATTTATGAAAAATACCTAAGACTTTTCTTCTTTCCAAGGCTTCCCTATTTGATCTTGCAGTGAAAAAAAAAATAATGAGCAATTGTTACTGCCACCAGACCATGATGACTAGTAAACCATTAACAATTTATGACTTCACTGCAGGATCAAGAAAAAGGAGACTGAGATAGGATGAGAATATATGGGGGAATACCATCTCTTCTCCTAACAAGTATCTGAAATTTTTAAAAAATTGCAGAAATGATGTTCTGTGCACAATCTTTCTTTCCAGATCTGTATAGACAAGAAAATTTCATCTTCAATGTTGTGGCAACAAGTAAATTCCAACTTTAACTTAAGCTGCCATCATATGCCTTGTAATCAGCATTTTTCCCCCCAGAAAAGTTAGGAATTGATACTCAACAACACTTGCATTTATTTAAGCAAGGTTCATTTAGAAGCATGACTTATGGTTCTTTTCCCTAGGATCTGAGAGGAGGAACTCTGTTGTTGCCTATGTTGTTTAGTTCATTTGAGGACTGAGATGTTGTTACTACTAGAATTCTCAGGTCCCCCATGAGCAGTATACCACAAAAATAGAAAACTAAGCTCTAATCTTGGGGGGTTTTTTGTTTTGTTTTGTTTTTTGACATGTAGTGGGAAATAGTACACCTGTTTTACTGAAGTGACTTAACCTGCAAGCATATGGTTGAAGGTGAAATCGATGTCTTTGTAGGAAACATATGATTAATTTCAACTAAGAAAAAAGCCTCACTTTTCAAGGGCACATTATGAAATAATTTTGGTAACAATCTAAAATGCATAAATTTGATTAGAAATGCTAAAAGAGATGAATTTGGGTGAATGACAAAAGACTTATGTGTTGGTGAATAATGGCATATTTATAACATTTTTACTTTTTAGCATCTCAATACAATTTTCTACTTTGAATTTTGTAAATGAGTTCTATCTATCCAGAGTCAATAATACAAGAGAGAAATATGGCTGCTTCCTACATATTTGTTCATCTCCACTTAGCATAAATTAATTTCAGGATGCTACTACCTGACATTCTGTACTCTCAAATATGAATCCAGGTGACATGAGTCCAATAAGCAGTTATTGGTAATAAGCTAGCTAAACAGGTTTTGAGAAATTTCCATAAATGGAACATTTGCTTTGTCATGAAACACAGTGGTTTTTAGCTCGTGTCCAATTGTGTATAAGCATTTAAGTATTATTGCTTTAAACAATATAAGTATTCAAGACTAAATACTGAATTTTCTCCCAATGCTACAGGTGTTTTAACACAAATCAAACTGCTTGTCATTCTTCAACTTTCAGACACATTTACTGAGGTTTTAAGTATTATATGTTAGCTGTTAGCCTGGTAATTCAAAATCAAGACACTAGCAATGGCTACACAACCATGTCTTTTTTGGGCACTGAGCAGTAAAACTGCTTTCTTGGCAGGAGTTAAGGCACTAAATGGTGGTAAAAAAGAAACAGAAGTATATGGTAGTTGACCATTTCTTAAAATCTTAAAAAAGGAAATAGCTGAGTGACACTAGTAAATCTCTTCCAAACAAATAAGGCATCCTGTTGGCAAACAAAAATAAAAAATAATATCATGTTGAACCTAATACATTCACTGTCTGAGCAGAACTATTTGAAATGTCAGCTATTAAAACTAAAGAAAGCTACAGAAGCATGTATAAAGGTTGAAAAGGCACCAAAAGGAGAACTCCACCACTTCCAGTTCTAAGAATGATGTAAGCTGTGTTCAACACTGCACATAACAATCAAGTCAGTTACTAATTTGTTAACCAGAAAGTAAGCCATAGTTAAGCTTTCATTTTAATAAGTCAGCTAATCAAGTGCTAGTTTAGTAAGAAATTTATTTTCCTATGTCAGAAAATAATTGCAGTGTCTAACACAACTACATTTATAATGCAAAACTAGTCTAGTACTGAATGCATGTTCTGGTTAACACTGAAGCTAGTCTGTATAAACAAATCAGTTACTTCAAGATAAGAGTTTACAATAGGAAGTCAACATATAAATGAATAAAGTTTACTGGAAACAATGCAAAGTGTATTACAAAGCTATATGAAACAATTATAACCACAATATTTTCTCTGTGAAAAATACAACTATTAGTGAGATAAAATGTACAAATGAACTTTTTCCAAAGAAAAACAGAGTATAAAGGAAAATACTTTTCTTCAAAACACGGAAAATAAGTATAGTTCATTGTTTTTCATTACAATATAATTTGACACAAAAAGCAGTCAAAGGATTGCACCAATTCCACATCCAGTTTCCTGAATATGTTCAGAGTAAAAGGAGTCCATACAGCAGAATGTGGTTTCTGAATTTGATGACGGCAATATTCTCTCATGGAATGACACAACACACTAGCTGTTTACAAAATGTACAATACTCTCATTTTGGTGGCCAGATGGAAATGTAAATATATGTTTATTTTCACCCCTGGCTGTTGTTTAGCTAGAGGCAAGAAAAACCTAAGTATTTAAGTGTCCTCTGTAGCAATAAAGAATTATATTTAGTGCATGCTTTATTGTTTTTCAAAAAACATTTCTGAAAATAACTGTTACCCGATAGTTTACAAAATAGAAAAATCATTCATCAGGATAAAAAATGTGTTATAGGTCCATTTACAAAGGACTAATTTCCTCAGCAGGAACCAAGGTACAAGTTCCCTAAATGATGAAGGTATGCATTGTCTGAAGAACTGGAAATTTTCTTTGAAATGTTTTTCCCTCCGCGTGTAGAAAAATGGTATTTTAGAAAATGTTATGAACATTTTTGCTGGACAAAATTCAAAAGTTCTCCAAACTTTTCAAAAAGGTCCTCTACCCATTTTACATTTTTCATACAGAGCTGTACAATTTCTTCCTGTCCTAAATCTTCATTTTTTTTTTGCACAGATGAAATCTGAAGGAGAAAGACTGGTCACATTAGTTTGTGGCTTTATTATAATTTTTGTATATACAATATCTCCAAGGATTATTCTTCAAATATTTGAAAAGGAACATTTATATCCCAAACTAATTGTGTATTGAGAAAATTCACAGGCCAATTCAACAAAAGCTCCAATACTGAGCAAGCAATGATTCTTTCAGGCAAGCTTGGAAGAGAAATCTATTTACATTTGGCTCCACAGAAGGAGGCAATCTTCCTGTTTGTGCTCCTATTAGGGCTTTTGAGTCTCAAGAGCTTTCTCAATGCATCCATAAGTAGTGGCTGTCACATTTTTAGCCAACACCATTAATTCTTGTAGGAGCAATAATTTTTCACAGTCCAGGGAAAGTAACAGTGTCCCTTTTCTAGGACTTCACATGAAAAATATGTGTGTTTCTTTAACACCTCTCCCCCTCCCCCCAACACACACTTTCCTCATTTCCTCTTTTTTTTTTTTTGGCTGAGGCAATTGAGGTTAAGTGACTTGCCCAGGATCACACAGCTAGGAGGTGTTAAGTGAGTTCAGGGCTGGTGCTCTATCTACTTCGACACCTAGCTGCCCCCTCATTTCCTCTTAAATGCCAACTTTAAACTTGCTCTTAATAGCTAAACACAGCCAGATCTGATAAAATTGGTTAAAGCTATTCTAGAATCACTCAGAAATATGTTACAGGCATTAAAAACACCCCATCTCCTGAGTGCAACTTTCTACTTTATATGTGAATTCTTAGCAAGTTTAATATACTCTACCTAAATGCTGATAAAAATTTCATATTCACTTCATGGCAATAAAATTACAATCATCATAACCATCCTCAGCTAGACTTATCTAAGTACTAAAAAAGGAAGACTATTGTCAAAGCAGTTACTACAGGCAACATAAAAATGCTCACTTGTGAGTAGAAAAAAATGAGGCATAATTTGTAATGCAATTAGTAGTCCCTACTAATAGCTTGGAAATGGTACCCATCAGGACATATTATGGGCATGAAGCAATTAGACATGATGAGGTTCAGGTCTGGGGGGGGAAAAAAAAGGGGGGGGGAAAAAAGAGTACCTATTGTCCAAAGGAATCCAAAGTAAAAAATACATATTTTTTTACTTTTTCACCATATTCATATTAAAAGATACCACTATTAGCTGTGGTGTTAAAGCAGATGATTTTTTAAAAAAGCATAATTTCTAAAAGAATTAGAAATAATGTATAATAATATATAACAATAATATAAAGAAATAAATAATAAATAGAAATAAATTAATAAATACTTACCTCTTCTCTACATATCAGATAAATATGGTATTTGTAATGATGCAGAGAATGATATAAAGAACACAACTGTATTTTTTCTGGATCTACAGCAAACTCCTATAAAAAAAATTGTAATGATGTATTTCACTGAACTTAGCACTTGACACAAGAATACTTTTACAAAAATACTGAATCAAACTCTCAATTTCAATTCTAGAACTGACTTATCTGAGGGAGATATGGCAGAAGACAAATTAAGAACACTACTTGCTGGTTCACATTGAGAACGAAAAACAATCCTTCCTCAATAGCCACAGAAGGAGAAGGATAGGCCATAAAATGAGCTCACCAAGGAAATGAAAGGGGACTGGAGCTCAGTGTCAAGCCCGAAGGCGCCTTGATTGGCTCTGCCAAGAAAGGCGATCCCTTCACTCTGGGAAGTGGAGTGAAGAAGGAAGAAGAGGGAAAGGGGCAAGAACTCATAAAAGGGGCCTTGGGTTTTTTTTTGGAAAAGCAGAACAATTTGTCAAACTGGGAAAGAGAGGGATGCGTGACTTTGAGCTGAGGGAGTGAGGAGGTCTGAAAGAGCCGTCACAGGGAACATGGAAGAACACATTTTCATGGCTTCTTTTTTTCAATCTAGAGCTTGTGAGAAGGTGCTAAGAAAGCAGATGGTGAAGAGGACACAGGGCTGAGGCGAGGGGGAGTGAGCACACTGTCAGAAGGATAGATCCATAGTGGGAAGGTGCATCACTGAAGTGGCTGGCTTAGTGGGTCAAGGCTGGGAAGAAAGGAAAGGGAATTTAAGAAGCAAATGAATGCAGTACCCTAGTGTTTGATAAACCCCAAACCATAATTATTGAGGAGGGGTCTTATCATCTAAAATACTGAGGGGAGAATGGGAAAGTGGCAGGGGCAGCCAGGTGACCCAGTAGATAGAGCACTGGTCCTGGAATCAGGAGGACCTGAGTTCAAATCCAACCCTAAACACTTAATACTTCCTAGCTTTGTGACCATGGGCAAGTCACTTAACCCCAATTGCCTCAAAAAAAGAAAAAGAAAAAAAAAGAAAATAGTCTGGCTGGAATCAGATTGGTCTGAGACCAATGTGTTACATCTCATAGCAGCCCTTAAGAAAATGGCTTAAAACTGGAGACCCATAGATACTTTTCTCTGAGGAATGGCTGAATAATTATGTTACAGAATATTCCTATACTATTCTAAGAAAGCAACTTATATGATGATAATGGTATTACATAAAGAAAAACAACTCTGACTTTAAAACTTTGATCAATACATGACAAATCATGACTCCAAAGAAATAAAGTTGAAAGCCCTGACCTTTCTCAGAGGTGATGCACTTAAAAATGCAGAATGAGACCTACATTTATTGGACATGGCCAATGTAAGAATTTTTAACGGATATGTTAGGAGGTTTTCTTTTAATAATTCAGGGGGAGGGAGAGAGGGAAAATAAATACTTATTTAAAAAGTCAATTTAGGGTAGGTTGGTCAAACTGGGAGAAAAGAACCTCTGGATGGTGATGAGTGGCTTAGAGAAGTAAGGCAGTAGAAGATCTGATGAAGGACAGAGGAAGGTGAGAAAATCAGAATCTTGGAGCAATGGGGCATTTTGTTGTGATAACAAGATAGACATTATAACTAGGATTAGTGGGGAGCAGTTAAGGTAGAGATAAAAGAGAAAATAGTTTAAAATCATATGGCACTTACCTGTGTTGATTTAGTGGTTGATTTGGAAGTCCTAAGTGTTTTCTTATTATAAGATTTACCATTCATTTTGATTTTTGAAATAGATCCTCCACTTTTTGCTTTAGAGTCCCGAGTGATTATTGTTAATTCAGGAAAACTTTCCAAAGCAGTCTTTAAAAGAGAAAAACAAAATCAAAAATGTTTGAAGGAAAACAATCAGTACTTTAAAAAATCAATTAAAAATGAATCAGAAATTGAAAGCTCTGGGCCTATATCCCAAAGAAATCTTAAAGGAGGGAAAGGGACCCACATGTGCAAAAATGTTTGTAGCAGTCCTTTTTGTAGTGGCTAGAAACTGGAAACTGAATGGATGCCCATCAATTGGAGAATGGCTGAATAAATTATGGTATATGAATGTTATGGAATATTATTGTTCTGTAAGAAACGACCAGCAGGATGATTCAGAGAGGCCTGGAGAGACTTGCATGAACTGATGCTGAGTGAAATCAGCACAACCAGGAGAACATTATACACAGCAATAGGACTATATGATGATCAGTTCTTATGGACATGGTTCTTTTCAACAATGATGTGATTCAAACCAGTTCCTATTGTTCAGCGATGAAGATAGTCACATACATCCAGAGAGAGGCCTGAGGGAACTGAGTACAGACCACAACACAGCATTTTCACGCTTTCTGTGAATATTTCCATGCATTTTGTTTTCCTTCTTAGATTTTTTTTCTCTCTTTCTAAATCTGATGTTTCTTGTGCAGTAAGATAACTGTATAGATATGTATACATATATTGGATTTGTCATATAATTTAACATATTTAGCATGCATTAGATTACCTGTCATCTAGGGGTGGGAGGTGGGAGGAAGGAGGGGAAAAGCTTGGAACAACAACAAAAAAAAAGTTCTGCAAATGTCAATGTAGAAAAATCACTCATATGTTTTGTAAATAAAAAGCTTTTAATAAGTAAAAAAAGAAATTGAAAGCTGGTATTAGAATATAGTTTTTAAAATGGGAGTAGGACAAGGAAACTAACTTATCTAGGAAAAAAATACACAATAGATTGCTTCAGAAACTGGCAGAACATTAAATCCAATGTAGGCTTTTATGTCTGATATGTGAGGTAAGAATCAAGTTGGTAATTATTAAAAGTCATTTCTTATGTAGGTTTACTTTTACTTCTAAAAGGAAAAATGTCTTTTAGAGAACAATCAATAGCCAGCAAGTGTTTCGGGCTTCTTTACACATACCAGGCAATGTTGTATAATGGGAAGAACCCTAGAAGCGGAATCAGAAAGTCCTGATTTCATGTCCTATTGCTTTTTTACTGTGGGATCTTGGATAAATGTATGTCTCACTTTTAGACTAGATGATGTCTCAACTTTTTTCTAGCTTTAAATTTTCTGATCTGAAGATACTCTATTCTTCTACATTTGCCACTTACTACAATTAAATCTATATTAGTTTTTTTTTTAATAGCTATTCGATCCTAAGGCTATTTATTGTTTCAGCCTCACAGACCTCTGTTATAAATCAAACTATTTAGTATTTTTTGTGTATGGACCAGAAATGAGTCAATTGATAGCCCTCCAAATAGACCAAATGTCCAGATTTTCTTCTCACCCTTCTTTCTAGTAGTTCTTATGACAATATGCCATCCTGACTCTATGGGAGGGGAACCCATGCCATTCTGACATAGCTCATGATGCTGTCTCATTCTTTTGTTGGTCTTATGCTGGAGAACACTACTGAATCCTGATGGCAAATGAGAGGGCATCTCTTGATTCTCCCAAGGGCTACTGAAAGCAGAAAATTATCTTCATCCTCCAGAGGCACCACTCAGACAGTGTGTCATGGTCCCTAAGCTGGGACTGTGGCTGGGCCATGCCCAAGTCATCTTCTTATGCAACCTACTTCCCACATATACATGCCCCCTACAGATCAAGGACTAAGAAACCTTTAAAAAAGGAAATAAATGTGAGAGGAGGGCAGAAACACTTTCTCACTGCTGAGAGGTCACGGCATAGTCTAACAGTCACAAGTTTGCAGCCTTCCAGTAGAAATGAAAAGAAATGCTGCAGGCAATCTGTGTGACTAAAAGGATGCTATTAAGCTCAAGTTTACCACTATCAGAGTAAAGGGATGAAATATTCCAATTAAATGTACATATGGTTCACAATTTGTTCTGATAAACCTACAATATCACACACCACTTCTAGAATCAAGAACCCTCTCATCTAGACAGTGTTTACAAACACTAGTACCATGTCCCTGAAAACACAATGGGCACATGTATTTTTTCATAGATCAATCATACATTCCCTTGAGAAATACAAGGAAACTAAAAGTTTCATCTTCAATAAACAATAGGATTGTTTGCTCAGTTTTCTACCAATAATTAGTAGTCCCTATTAATTTTGTTAAAGAGTATTCTTTTATCATGAATTATTGCCCTGCTTTTCATTATTCACATGCATTCCCTGTCCTAAATTATTTCTGAACACAATTTTTCCTTTCAACCAATATGTCAAAAATGTTTAAAATCTAAACAGTGATTCTAAACAAAGTTGGAAGCAATGAATGTTGGGCTTGTCTGAAGATAAAAGGACAACTTTCATATTACCTTTCCTATAAGTCAAGGAGATCAAAAGACACTGAAATAAATTTCTTGAGGCAAAAAAACCCAAGTTACAGGATGCACCTCCCAAAACATTCAACAAAAAGAGAAGTAAGACTTTTTCTTTCAAAGAGATCTCACTGAGGGTGGACAGCTTAGAGTCCAACCAAAACAGCAGTTAAAGGGCAGAGGAGAGAAAGGAGCAGGGGGCAGAGGGAAGCCTCGAGCACTTTCTGGTCCCAAGCCCCATCTCTCACCCTACTGGCTCAGGCACCCTGAAAGTTCTTCCAGTCTGGAATCAGGAAGACTGAAATGCACTTGCTGCATAAGCCTCGGGACCATTCAATCTCTCTGAGTCTCAGTGTCTTCATCTGTAAAATGAGACAATAACAGCTCCTACACAAAAACAGCGCTGAGATGACACACTGTGGAGCAGGGACTGGGATGCAGGGATTATTCTCAACAGGAGTCCCCACTCCCATACCCACATACTCACCCCTAAGCACACATACACAATTCTCAGCTTTTCCTTTTTCCAGATGTATATGTATACATATGTGGATATAAGATTTTTATCATGAAACATTCATTTAGTAATATAATTAAAACTCAACATGAATCTTCTGGTGATTGGATAAGCTGGGTCCTCAGCAGGAAGAAGAGAAAAAGGTAGAGCGTGCCCCTCACAAGTCTGCCCTTTCATCAGGCGTGAATCCATCTTGGTGAGAGGAAATACCTTAAGTGACTGATCCAAATGAAGCTTCAGAAGAAGTCGCCGTCTGTTTTCATTCAGCATACCATCAATTTTCTTCATATGGGGCAAAAGTAGTTCATCTACAACAGCATCAAAATTTAATATAGTTAAAGGAGAAATATATTGAGCAGAATATATTTGAATACTCAAATTTTAAAACATGTAATACACTGAAATACTTAAAAATATACAAACTTTCAGGAAAAATACTGATTAAGTAAACTCACAATATTCATAATTAAGGACTGACCATGACTGTCCTCATAGGACATGGAAGGAAGGGATACCTTAAAAAGAAAAAAATCAGGTTTTTTTTTCTTTATTTGTTTTAACATTTCCTCTATTATCAATTACCATTCCAGAAAGCTTGTAACTAATAATAAAAACAGCCAGAATATCCAAAGGACATTATGTGCAATGTTCAATACCCAGTGTCCCACAGAAGTGGGACTTCTATCAAGGTCTATGGAAGGAAAACTTTCAAACAGGTTCTTCTAATAATAAAGCAAATAAAAGAGGCATCACTGCGGGGTAGAAAGCTTTCTTAGCTTGGAAGCAGGGACTCAGGATCCTAGGGTGACCTGGCACTCCCTCAGCCTTGGCTTCATCTTTTGTAAAGTGAGGGGTTTCTCTCTGCCTTAATCACCTGGGACCTGACAACATTTTCTGGGGTGACACATAACTATCACATGCAGAATGGGATGCTATCAAAGCACCTTTTCATAGAACAACCTTAAGGGGGGGACAATGCAGGATTTATCACTTCTGTACACCCAAGAACTATTCAGTGGCAGAATTAGGCGCCAAACAGGATTCTTTTGATACTGAATCTATGGTACCTGTCTTTCTGAAAACTGATCATTTTCTGTCTAGTATAAAAAGATCTTCAAAGACTTTTAGTAATTCTAAAAAGTAAATTATTAACTTTGGAAGTCATCTAAGGGTCAGTTCCTATGTGTCTGCAGAAGCTGCAGTTCAAACAAATGCAATGAAGTGACTTTCCTGTTACTGATCCATGTACTGGAGAGACAGTATCAGCTGGGTTTCTGTTTCAGCTTTGCTATTAGCTAAGCTCAGGCCTCAGCCAAACTGAATGATATCTATGATATATTAAAAGTAGATAATTATAACTATAATTTTTAGATGTCATGTATTTTACTAGCTAGGGCAAACAGTAAGGGGAAAAAAGAAGAAAAAGTAATAGCTCACAAAAGGAAAGGGGGAAAGTGGGAGAGAAGAAAAGTACTAATAATTAGATGCTAATTATATTTCATTGCAATTAACCTGGAATTCTTTCTTGGGTTGGTTTTGTTTTTTTGTTTTTTTTTAATAATTATACCTATTTAGATATCATCAGGATACGCTCAGTTATTTTAAATAATTTTCTGTCACCTATGGCACATAAGTGTATGAAAGAAACTAGAATGATTCACTCTTCATTTTTAATATATACTAGGCTTTTTTTCTTTTCTTCTTTATTTTCCTTTCTTTCTGTCCACATAGGGTATCATATCCTTACCTGTAGGGATTCTGCCCAAAGAAATATAAATTTTGATCCCTGAAACCTCCCAAGATATCCTGGGGGCTTACAGGTTAAATTTCTTTCTTAAGGAACATGACTTAAGCACAAATCACCCTGACTCTTATTGATCAGCCACACCAAACCTCACTTGGTCCCTGTATGGACCCTGACTGACTCAGTGAATGTAAACAGAAATAATTTCTACTTGGCCAAAAACCCTAAGGGTCTTCCCTTCCAGATTTGTTTGTTTGTTTATTAAGTGGGTGGGTAAAAGAGGCCATTCTCTATCTCATTTTTTACCTACCTTTAAATATAAATTGGGTATTGCCTCAGTCAAACTGAGATCTTTAACATTTTTTAAAAATAATAACTTTTTATTTTCAAAACATATGCAAAAATAATTTCAACATTTACCCTTGCAAAACCTTGGTTCCGATTTTTTTTTCTCCCTCCCTTCCCCCACTCCTTCCCCTAGATGGTAAATAATCCAATATATGTTAAAACATATGCAATTCTTACTGAATGGATGCTCAACAATTGGAAAATGGCTGAGTAAATCATGGTATATGAAAGTTATGGAATATTATTGTTCTGAAGAAACGACCAGCAGGATGATTTCAGAGAGGCCTGGAGAGACTTGCATGAACTGATGCTGAGTGAAATGAACAGAACCAGGAGAACACTGTACACAGCAACAAGAAGTTTATACAAAGATCAATTCTGATGGATATAGCTCTCTTCAACAATGAGATGATTCAAGCCAGTTCCAATTGTTTAGTGATGAAGAAAGCCATCTACACCCAGGTGAAGCCTGTGAGATCTGAGTGTGGTTCACAACATAGCATTTTCACTCTTTTTGTTGTTTGCTTGTGTTTTATTTTGCTTCTCTTTTTTTTCTTGTGTGGCACAACAATTATACATATATTGCATTTAACATATATTTCTACCATGTTTAACATAAATTGGACTACTTGCCAGATCTAGGGGAGGGCATGGGGGAAGGGGGGATTTGCAATGGCTAATGCTGAAGAATTGTTTTGAAAAAATATGCAATTCTTCTATACATATTTCTACAATTATCGTGCTGTACAAGAAAAATCAGATCAGAAAGGGAAACAATGAGGAAAAAACTAAAATGGAAGCAAACAACAACAAAAAGAGTGAAAATGTTATGTTGTGACCCACACTGTCCCCACAAGCCTCTCTCTGAATGCAGTTGGCTCTCTCACTATCACAAGACCATTGGAACGGGCCTGAATCACCTCATTGTTGAAGAGTGCCACGCCCATCAGAGTTGATCATCGTACAGTCTTGCTGTTGCCATGTACAATGATCTCCTGGTTCTACCCATTTCACTTAGCATCAGTTCATAAAAGTTAAAGACCTTATTTCTAAAAGGCCAGGTCTCCGGCTGCCTCTGGGGCCATCTCCAGGCATTGTGATCTCTATCTGGGCACAGGAGAGGAGGTGAGACAGCTGACCTTGCCCACCCCCTCCCTCACTTACAATGGCCCCATCTCCCTATTGTCATGGTCCTCTTCAAGAAAGAAGAATAAGCACCAGATCATATCTGTTTTATTCCTGAGACTTCTGAGTGTAAGGAAGCTCAGAGAGTTTGAGCTAAAGAACTGAAGACTGGACCCTGCAGTAAGAACACCCGCCGAACAGGCCTCCTGCCCCTTCCCGGCCCCGATGTCTTGGCTCGGCACCTACCCTCGCTCTTCTCCAAGGCCTGCATCGTGTCTGCGTCCAGGGCGATGCTCACGAGCAGCTCCACGTAGCTCCTGAAGGTTTCTTTCATAGCCCTTGTGTTCAAAAAACGGGGGACAGAGGGAGCCGGTGGGTCAAATTCTAGGAAATAGATACATTATTTTTAAAACGGAAATGCACTACTATTCTCAAAAATCCTACTATTACTGTTGAAAGTAAGAATTACTGATACAAAGAGGAGAACAAAGGCTGTGGGAGATTCCTCCTGACTTTGGCTCCTCTGAGCTCCCCTGGCCACCTTGGGGGTGACCTTGGGCACCGCCACCAGGCAGTCTCATCGGCTGCCCTCCTGGAATTCTCCAAGGCATCTGGTACCAATCCTTTAACTCCCATGGAGGCTATGGGGGCTTTGTCTCCTCCCCATCCCTTTACACAGAACTCTAGCATAGAAACATGCCACATAAAAACAAAGGAGGAAATGTAAAGTGATATTTCCCAGAAAACTGTTCTAATTAGAGAGGCAGTGGGCAAGCTTTGGGTAGGACATCTGTATCAGACAAGAAAACTTGACTCTCCCCTGGGAGCTGCCAGGGCGACCCGGTGTCTCCCCTTCTGGGCACTCCTGCTGCCAGAGGGCGACACCTAGTGGCCAGAAGAGTTTTCTGATGGATCCACCCCCACTGGGGTTTTCTTGGCAGGGACGCTGCTCAACTTTGTCACTTCTTTCCCCAGCACATTTTTTAGATGAAGAAATGGAGACAAACAGCATCAATGGCCTGTGCAGGGTCGCCCAGCCAGCGAGTTCTGAGGCAGCATCTAAGCTCAGGGAGCCGAGGCTTCCCAAAGCCAGGCCCCAGCTCTGGGCATGGTATTGCCCCCAAGGTGAAAAACATTTTTCTTGGGAAAAAAAAAATCAGTCCTAACTTATTAAATGCCTTCCTTGAATGTAAATACGAAAGCCAAATCTTCCTGTTTTAAATAATAGCTGCTGATATGTAAAAAAAAAAAAAAACTTTTTTCTCCAAGGGAGAAAGAGCCCTTGATGGCAACATGTTCTGGACACTGATTTTATTCACAGGCTCTGGTAGGAGAAGCTCACAATTCCATTTAGCAACCATTTATTATGCTCCTACTATATGCAGAACACTGGGCTAAGCACTGCTGGAAGAGACAGAAGTTCAGGTAAGACTCGATCCCTGCCCCCATGGATCTTACACACATACATCAGAGAGGCAGAGAGGACTTCTTAAACAATGCATCACCAAGTCTGTGGGAGGCTGCAGCAGAAAAGCCGCATTTTAGAGGGCTGTGGGGGAGCTGGGGATGCTGGACACCAAGAAGATGAGCAGGAGGGCTGAGGAGACCACTACTCAATGGGCCACAGGGAGGCAGAGGAAGGCTGGCTCTGCTTGTGTGAGAAGTCCAGAAGGAGGAGGGGTGGGGCAGGGAGAGCTGGCGAGGAGTGAGCGCAGGGGTCCGGGCAGGGGGGAGGGAGAACCTGCACTAAGGGGTCTGTGTGGGGGAGGCCGTCTAGCTCTTCAGAGTCCAGACGACCTGGGCCCCAATCTGGCCTCAGCCACTTTATGTGCCGTGTGACCCCAGACAAGTCACCCCAAACCTTCGTCTGATTCGGTTTCCCCAGCCGTAGAACAGGGAGGATGTATCCCCTCCCTCCCAGGGCAGCCGAGGGTAGGATGAGACATCTGTACAGTGCTTGGTGTACAGGCTGGCGATGCAGGGATTAAGTCCCCTCTGTTGTGTCAGGTTTGGGATCTGAACCCAGGAGCAAGTGAACATGGGAAAAGAGGAAAAATGAGGAGTCACAGGGAAAATGGATGCTGGACAGAGTGAAGTGGAGGGTCTGAGGTCCCCTGCAGGACACTGAGGGAACAAGGGAAGGGAGCAGAGCTGGCCTGGGCCCCTGCCTCGGCCTCAGAGCATTTATCACAAGATCCCATTGACGGCCCAGGGGCAGCGGGGGTGGAGTGCCAGGCCTGGATGTGGGGAGGCCCACATGAAGACAGGACCTCCCTGCCAGCTCAGCACCTGGCCCGCAATAAGTGCCACCGGCACTGTCACATAAGTGTCATTCCCTTCCCTTCTTCCGGATAGCAGGTCTGACATTCTAGCTTTCCTGCAGCCCGAAGTAACAAAAATCCCAATTTTAAAAATAAACTACAATGCTACATGAAATAGCTATGAGGAAAATATGTTTTACTCAGATGTGTGACAAAACCACTTTGGTGGGGAACCTCTTACAATGGACCCTTTCACCACCGGAAGTGCTGCAGTAAAGGCCTCCCAAGGGGCCGTTCACTGGACATGCCCCTGCCCACTCACCCTCTTCCTCGCTGCCACTGGTGCGGACTTCAGGTGAGGAATCAGACTGGGAAGACTCAAGCTCCTGCTTCCATTTCTTCCGCTTCTTTGGGGGGGGCTCGGCCTTCATCTTTGGCTGCTTAGCTTTGGATTTCACGGAAGAGACTTTTGTTGTTTTTGGTGCTGGAGGATCAGGAACTTTACTGCTACTACTCGGCTTAGAGTGAACCGCTCTGCAATGTTACAAGGGTTTATGTCTTGTTACCACAGGTTCTGCCCAATGACCTCAGAAGAAAACTCAGAGCCCTGTGGAGGAGGTGACTGCTCGGCAGGACAGACCTTACCCCCTTTTTGAGCACATCAGCAACCTGACCCAGACCCTAGCTATGTCTCCCAAGGCTTCCAAAGCTTTCCTCATCACAGCTCTCTTTTCCCCAGTTCTATTCAGCATTCAGTTAGGGGAATGATTACTCCAGTTCCTTCATCTATCAGCTCCCTTTGGGGCACACCTAACTCCCAGAAGCTTACATCAGGACAGGCTATATGTTACACCTGCCTTGTGGAGCTCCTGGGGCTCTGAAACCTCGGAAATGAGGCCCAGGAGGGCCACAGGCTGGGAAGAAAGCCACGGAGTCTACAGCTACTGATCAGTTATGCTCTGGATTGATTCTGGGAAATTCTCTAGACAACAGTTCCAAAAATCTAGAATTGCACTAGTGTCCTGGGATTCAGACTCTCAACCAGGTGGCACCAATAAAAGGCACCCCAGTAGGGCCTATACTGCCACAGAAAGTGGTAACATCTGTTACGGCACCCTCAGCATTAATTTATTCAATATGCATTAGTTACTGAATTTTCAGTCTTTAGTAATTAAAACTTGAAAGTCCAGTATATCCCATTGATTTCACTTCCTACACCCCATCATGAAGGACAGGTTCTGCCCAACACTGAAGTGGAAGACACATACCTGGATGCCGGTAAAGGGTGACTTCTTGGCTTTTTTGAGCACACTCTGACATATTCCTTCTTGTTGGTGTTTTCAATGAATTTTACATATACCCGTCTATATTTACTCTTTGCATCCCCAAAATATCCAAGATACTGAGGAAAAACACAGATACTCCAAATTATGTGACTGTACTCATTGCTTAAAGACTAAAACTCATGACAAAATGTTAAATTACTTCAATGAACATTAATCAGATGTTTAAAACTGCATCTTTCCCTTTCAGTAATTAAAAGCTTATATGCAACTTACCAAGGGGGTCATTAACGCTGATCAGGCTTGTTTCAGGCTGGGAAGGAAGGTGCTATTAGGAACACACTCCCTGTTCTAGGAGCCGACAGAGAGAACATAAGAGTTCTCCTATATAACATGATACCCAGAGAGTCGCTATCACTTGCTTGTTCGGATATTTAAGGAAATGTAAACTTTTGTTACCCTTCTTCAAATAAAAAAGCTTATTTGTCTAGTCTTATCTTCATGCATTCAGTGAAAAAATGTCTAAGATTCTTTCATCATTCCATTTTAACTCAGGATATCCTAACACAAATCCTTCCAGAAATGCAAATTGTAGAATGTATTCTTGAATTTCATCCATAACTTTTCTTGAGCAATGACCTTCCAAAATTGGTAGATGTTGATTCTACTTACACTATTAGTAGCAGCAAACTCTCTTTGCCCATCTCGAATTTCAGGAACAAACTTTTGCAATAAAGCTTTTTGTACTTTCCAGATTGCTGGTGGTTCTTTACCTGTTTTTAAAGCCATCTGTAAGGCACAGAATTAAATCAAAACAGATGATTTGATTTTCAGAGTCACAGAATCTAGAAAGTAATTTCAAGAGTCAAATAATCTAGTCTCCCACCCAGTAGAGGAAACCCTTCCACCATTTCTTTTATAGATAGATCACTTCGCTGCTTGGGAGATTATCTCAAAAGAGTCTATTATATTTTTGGCTAACAAAGTTCTTTTTATTTAGTTAATATTTTCTTTGCAGCTTCCACAATACTGGTCTTTAAAGGAGTCACAGTGTGTTAACTTTGGGGTACATGACACTATAATGTTAGATACAGAAGATTATCATTAGATGCTAATAGACCTTACCTAACAAAAACTATTTGATCTCTCTTCCCTGTAATAGTAATTTTTATTTGAATTTCAAGTTTATAAATACCATATGTAAATTCTGGTTTTTACACATACACATTTCCTCCCCCCACCTCCAAGCAGGAACCTATGATTTCACTGCTCATGATAAGGGAATTCTTTCTGAGGCCTTGAGGCTAAATGACATGTTCACCCATGGTCACGTGTCTAGTAGCATGCATCCAAGGCAAGACTCAAACACAGGTCTTCCTGACTCCTAGGCCGGCCCTCCATCTACTACACCATACATTGACTTGTATATTTCCAACAGTATAAAGTTTTATCCATACTTTAAAAAAAAAGCTACTATGGTCATTTCTCAATTCCTCTCCCTTCCTCCAAACTTTCCCATAAGAAACTACCATCTTAGTGATATCATTACATAATGCACATCACTTTGAGAATGGAACTCATTCAACAATGTAACTATAACCCAAACTACGCCAAGCTACAATTAGCAAGGATCTAAGATTTAAAAAATCCGATTTCTTAAGTGCTTTTATTTTTAAATGACATTTAGCTCATTATTTTTGACAAAATAGGAAGCATTGCAAAGAATGAAATGACACTTCAACTATTTAAAACTGAAGGGATGAAAACAAATCTATATTACTTAGACTATCTGGCAATACACAAGAAATGCAAATGAATCCAATGGATGTTTATTAGGGACTGCTGGGTGCTAGAAATTAAAAAAATAAAATAAAAAAGGAAAAACCATGGAGTCTCTTCTCAAGAATCTTATAATCTAATGCATAAGAAGGAGAAGGTGGGACATGGCCCATAAATAAGTACAATTGAAGGTATTTTGTGTTAGGGGCAAAAGATACAAAGTGCTTAAGGAAAACCTGAGGAAAAAGGAAATCAGGGAAAACTTTGTGGGGAAGGTAAAGGAAATTGAAGGAAAGCTATTTTAAATAGAGGTGAGGGGGAAAAAAAGGAAGAGACTATGGAACCTAATGACTAGTCCAGTTTGGCTGAAATAGAGCCTGTGATGGATAAGGCCAGAAAAATGGCCTGAATTCAAACTGGAAAGGCTTCAATGTCAGTCTAAGAAGTCTGAATTTATTCTGAAGTAACAGGGAGCCATTAGAGGCTTGTAAGCAGAGGAGTGGCACAGTCTTACCTAGGTGAGAGGAAGATTATTTTGGCAGAGGGATGAGATGAAGAGAAGTGAGGCAAGAGGCAGGGAGGCCAATCAGGAGTCTATGACAACATCTTGTTATCACAAAGATGTTAAAAGGGAGCATGTCCAGCTTTACCTTCAGGTTATCAATGTCTTCCATCTTCACCACAAATTCGTCCCGTTCTCGGTACTGGCCTTCTCCTCCACTGTCGCTGTTCTCTTCTGCACATCCCTCTATTGCAGCTGTTTCCTGGACCTTTGCTAACTGGTCTGAAGAAAGGCCTTTGAGGTCAAGGCCCGAGAGCTTTGGGGGGTCTGCAGAGGTTGCGTTTTCTGGAGCACTTATGGCGGGGGCAGTAGCTTTGTGCACAGACTCTTGCTTCACAGCAGCATCGGGGGTGGCAGCGGCAGGAGTCGGTGTTGTGCCAGCAGCAGCCTTTACAGCTTCTGGAACTAAACAAAGCGTAGACACAGTTAAGTACTCGGCCTCAAGTCCGACTGTGAAAGAAGGCAAGTGTCCTTTCTTTACAGCGAGTCATTCATGAGAGATTCACGGTGTGATCACGCAGGCAGTGAGGACCAGAACTACCCATGTCTCAGCCACCGGGGCACCAGAGGGCTCATCACAGATCAGAAAAAGGTGCCCAGGATGGGAGGAGAGTCAAGGAAATGGGTCCAGTCTCTAAGATGACATTGTGTGAATCGAACATAATATGGTGGATCCCAAAGCATCAAGAGCACTAGATTTACCATCTGGAATTCTGGCCAAGGCACTGAACTGCTGGAGATCTCAGCATGCTCATGGCTAAAGTGGGAAAAGCTGGTGAGGTTCTTTCTATGGTCCTTCAAAGGTAAAATTCTGTGATTCCAAGATTAGAATCTAAAGCCACTGAAGCATTAGTCAGGGAATAATGGAGCTTGAAGAGACAAGAGATAACTCCATGTTTAAAGAAAGATCATCCTCCAAGACAGCTGGGATGTGAAGGTGGGGGAGAAAAGCACCAAGGTGATTGTAATGAGCCATGTGTAAACTGCTCAAAACAGAGCAGTGTCACACTGCAGTTTAAATATGGAACAAAGCAAGGAGCCTAAAACAGTCACAAACAGTGGTGCTTTCTACTGTCGCTATCATTTAAAACCATTCATTTTTAATCTGTGGCTTGTACCCAAACAGAACTCTCGAGAAGATGAGGAAGCAACAGAGGAAGAGGAGTAAGGTGAACCAAGGCATGTGTAGGAAATGGGGATAATCATAGCTAACATTTACACAGCACCTACAATGAGCCAAGCACTGTGTCATGCTCTGGGGATGCTCACCTTCAAGAAGTTCCCAATTCTTGGGGGAAAACAGCAAGCACATATGTAGGGTTATACAAGACACTGCACAGATGCAATAATTATGATGATAGCTAACGCTTCTGTAACACCTACTGTATGCCAGCAGGCACTTTACAAATATTATCTCATTTGATCCTCAGAACAATCCTGGGAAGTAGGTGTTATTATTATCTCCATTTTATAGATAAGTAAACTGAAGGTCACACAGCTGGTAAGTGTCTGGGGCTGAAATGGAGCAGGGGACATCTTGGCTCCAGGCACTGTGTCACCAAGCAGACGTAAAGGAGAAGGTCCTAAAGCCCCAGGAGAGGGCCCAGGGAAAGGCCAGAAAGGGGCGCTTGGGCTCAAGGAGATGGGAGCATGCCAGACCAGTATGTTGTAGTGTACATGAAGAAGAGACTAATATGAATGGGTGACCCAATGGGGCCTAGTGAGTAGAAGAGTAAGCTGTTTAAAGGATGAGTAGATAGAGTGCAGCAGAGGGACACCGAAAGAAAAACTATTTGTGTTAAGATCAGGCCAGATGGGTAAAGGGAGGGCCCTTAGTGGGGACAAGAGGGCCAGGGTGTGGGGCACCTGCACTTGCACCTGAAAGCTTTCCTTCCCCTCCCTTAAATTCCCTCCAAGACGAAAGGGCTTTTCCTGGCCTCTCCCAGTTGTCAGTCCCCCTCCACCTCTAACCACTGGGAGTTTGTTTAGTTTGTTTTCTGTGCTTATCTGTGAACGTGCTTGTTGGGAAAAATCTGAAATAGGATCTTTTTGGTTTTCTTAGTCTCAAAAAGGAGACCAGACAAAATGAATCTCACGTAAAGCTATATGGAACCAAGTTCAGTTGATTCCTTTCTCTTTTCTGCAGTCCCATTTCATGTCTAAAGTTCTGTTTACAGTGGGCTCTCTCTCTCTAGACACTTTCTTTGTCAATGCAGGTTCTACTTCCTACTCCTTCCAACACATATTGTTCCTATTTCTTTTCTAAAACTTTCACTCTAAGCATTTTATTCTTTTTAAACAGAAGAACTTGCACATAAATATATAAAAATTTTAAAATCCAAGAAAATTTAGTGAAGAAAAAAATGATTTTAAAAATTTCTTTCTACAAAGGAAAAAATCTCCATGTCAAAGGAAATTCCTACATACAACTATTGTGAGTTGCTAAGAAAAAGCCTACATCTTCAAGTTGGGAGAAAACCTCAAAGATTCAGTGATTTCTAAAGTGACTAAGATAATTTGGAAGAAAATATTTTTTGATGCCTGAGCCAATCATGAAATATTCAAAAAAGTTGTTCAAGAAGTGAAGAAAATAATATTTACTCAATATAAGGAACATCCAACTTGTAAGAGCTCTCAGAGGCCACCTAGCATAGCTTATACCCAAACAAGAAAGAACACTTCATCACAATTAGCCAATGGTCATTACAGGGAACAACCCTCTTCAAGATATCAATATAAGTAGAAGCAGACACCAGCAGTTACTGCAATAAAGATTTTAAAAAGAACAATGGGTCAAAATCATCAAGAATTTTAGGGGAAAAGCAAGAACAGGTACACCTTGTCAAACAATCAACATAGTAAGAAGTCTGTGGGCCCTAAGGAAGGGGTCTAGATAGAAAAATCCAAGCTGGAGGCACAACATAGCTAAACATTCCAGTAAGTACCAGGAACTAGGGAAGAAAACCTAAAACCTGAAGCTTTAAGCCTGAATAGGAATGAATCCCAGTTTCTGTACAAGTCTAGCTAAGAAACTTGGAACATGTAGTTAACCTGATCTGATCATTAACTGGCCCCCAGAGTATACAGAACTTGTACCAGGAACATAATGAACAGAATATACTCTAGATCAGACCCTTCCAGTGCATACTAACCTTAAGGCCCGTTAATATTTTATCATACTTGTTGGGCACTCCTTCAGATTTCCGGTTTTTGGCCACCTCACAAAGAGATAAAAATATTTTTATATATCCTTAGTTTGCTTTGCTTAGAGCTGATCCTTCCTTCCTTTAACCTACCCTTCTAATTCTTCCTCCTTCCCTTCCTATTTTTCTGTTGAGTGAAATGTTATGTACCCTTTCCGTTGACCAATTCAGATGAAAGTGATGTCAAATACTCTCCCTCTCCTGTTTCTTTGTATGTACCGCTACTTGTACACCCTAATTATGTGAGGTAATCTTTACCTTCTCTTTTCCCTCACCATGGTATTCCTCTTTACCTCTTTCTATTCTTAAGATCATCAAGACACAACAATCACTTCCAGGCCTTTTCTAATTAGACAGTCTCTATGATTCCTGACAATGACAGAACATTGTGTGTGTGTATATTTACATATATATAAATCTATTTTCCCATATTTGAATGAATACAAGCAATTTATCCTTCTTTAGTTATCTTGGTTTACCTTTCTTTACATTCATGTTTACCTCTTTATGTTTCTCTTCAAAGACTCCTATATTTTGAACTTCAAAGTTTCTAGAGTTCTGGTTTTTCATCAGAAATAGTTGGCAGTCCTCTATTTCATTAAAGATCCCCCCCCATTCTTTCTTCCCTCCTCTTGTAGCATTATACTCAGTTTTGCTGGATAAGTTATTCCTAACTGTCAAAGCCCATATCCTATAGTGGTGACTGCTAAAGTGTGATCCAGATTGTGACTCCCCAGATATTTGGAAGTATTTCTTTCTGGCTCCTTGAAGTTTTTGCTTTTTAAAAAAAATTGACCTGGAAGTTCTGGATGTTGGCTATCATGATCTTGAGAATTTTCATTTTGGGGTTTCTTTTAGGAGGTAAGTGGTGGATTTCCATCTTGGTTATTCCTCTGCATGATGGACGAGATGCTGAAACAGGCCCTGGTCTGCTCCTAGAATCAGACATACATTGCTGCTAGGTTCTAAATTTTTCTTTCTTTTTTTTTGGGGGGGGGGGCAAGCCCTTCCTCCCTGGGAATGGCACCTTCCTTATCCCCATTCTGCCCCTCACAGGTCTCCAGGTCAGCTCTAGATCTGTGAATTGAGACTGAGTAATGGGCAGCTAAGCTTTCTTTGGCACCTGGCCCAGTCGTACTGCCCTAGTACACAGCTTCCACCTATTGTGTCCTCAGATTTCTCTGCCTCTTTATGTTCATCTGAGCTAGACAAATGATTCATTTTTCTGAATTTCTCCCAACAGAAGAATCCTGACATTCTTTTGGTGCATCTTCTATGTCAGTTTGGAGGAATTCTGCAAGGGGGAGCTCAATTGCACTGTTTGCCAAAATTCAGTCCACCATCTTGGCTTTACTCTAGGACTCAACATTGAATTAGGACTTGACTGTCTGAGATCTGTTGTTCCTCTGGAACAGGATGGACAGATTATGTAGTGGCATCTTATCCATGATGAAGACTATGGGCAGAATCACCCAGAAGCCAGTGGTAAGAATTCAACAGCAGTAGCTCAGATTCCATCACTGTAGAAAGGCATTCTGGTCATGGATCTTTGGGAGTGGTGGCTGGGCCAGTTCTGAGTTTCTCTCCCTCCAAAAGACTTTGAAAGAAAGCAGCCACAACCACAGTTTTAATTAGAGCTCCAGTTCTGATGCTCATCAACCTGGGCTCCCTTTGCTTTCACCCTTCTGCTGGGCCTGTGCCCCTCTAAGTTTATGTTCTCTTTAAAATTTCATCAAGAGTACATTTTATTGCTATCTTTTGTTTTTAATATTGCTTAGATTTCCTTCTGTAGCTTTCCCCCTCAGACAACTGTATCTTCTAATGATTTTTTTTTAAAGAGGAAAAAGGAAGAAAAAAAACTCTGTAAAACTGGCATGAGAAGATAAGAAAAAATGAACGGACAGACTTCAGAAAAACCTAAAGACATGAACTAATGCAAAGTGAAGTAAGCAGAACAAGGAGAACATTGTATTATATACAAGAACAGCATTGTTCTATATATGTATATATGATCAACTGTATAATGATCAACTATTAATATCTTCTCTATTTCCAAGCAATATAATGATCCAAGACAGTTTCAAATATCTCACGAGGAAAAAATGATGTTCACATCAAGAGAAAGAACTGATGGAATATGAATGCAAACTGAAGCATGCTATTTTGACTTTATTTTTTTCACTGTTTTTTCTTTTGGTCTGTTTCTTCTTTCATAACATAATATGGAAATGTTTTTATAAGATTGCACATATATAACCTGTATTAAACTGCTTATTGTATTGGGGGAGAGGGAAAGAGAAAATTTTCAAATTCCTCTTTTCATGTAATTAGAATAAATACTATTTAGAAAACCTGAATGGAACATGGAGAAAATCTGTTACATGCAATGTTTCATACCAGTGGATCGCTGCAAAGAAGCAAGGAAGATGTCTTCTCATATATCTTTTCTTTCAACCAAACTTATTCTTTATAATTTTAAAATTATTTTGTGGTGGTTGTACTTTCCATTTACATTGTTTTGGCACATTCTCGTTTACATCAGTTCATGTAATTCTTTTTTTTTTTTTTTTGCTTTTTGCTGAGGCAATTGGGGTTAAGTGACTTGCCCAGGGTCACACAGCTACGAAGTGTCTGAGACCAGATTTGAACTCAGGTCCTCCTGACTTCAGGGCTGGTGCTCTAACCACTGCTCCACCTAGCTGCCCCCGTTCATGTAATTCTTTAGGGGGTTCTCTTAGTATCTATCATGTTTGTTTTTTCTTACAGGAAAATAAAGTATTCCATTATATTAATGTATCACAATTTGTTTATCCATTCCCCAACTGATGGACATTTACTTTATTTCCAATTCTTTGCTACAACAAAAAGTGTTGATAATAGTTTGGGTGATAGGAATTTCCTGTCATGCAATACTGTTAGGGCAAGGGAGAAAGTCCCCAGAAGCAAGAAGAAGATTCCAGAGAGGAATGAAATATTAATTTACTCAGAAATAAATATGATTTAAAAGTCTATCATGAAAATAAGATAAAAGTTTGAATTATCTATATTTAACTGATGTAGATCAACAGCCTTAACAAGGAGATCAAAAAAGCTTAAAAATTACCTCAGCCAGCTAACATTTCATTTTGACAAGACCAAGGCAATACCAGTTCAGAATATACTCTTTGTAAAACATTAAAGAGCAGAACATTGTTAGATTATAAGTAGTGCTACCACTTCACAAAGTGAAATGCAGTGGAAAGAAATACCACTGAAGGCTTGGAAACAGACCCAGTTAAAGTTACTCTGAAGATATTTAAAAGCTGAAACAATAACAACAAATATACATTTGGATTAATAATTTTTGCAGATCTTTTCCCCACAATCCAGGGAAGCAGAGCTACAACATAGAAGAGTGAGAAAAAAAAAGTGAACATGGTAACAAAATCTATGATGTTCATTTTTAGAACATATGTCTGATTTGTATACTTATTTTTCTGTGATACCTTAAACATTTTCCAGACAAAAAGGAGTCACAATTGGAAAAAGTTCAAGCAGCCCTGGTCTAGTCTAGTAACTTTTTCCATCTTTTTCTTCTGTGCCAATTAATTGTCAATATTTACTTTGTTCCTCTGAGGCATACATACTTCAGACTTTGTTAACAAAAACTGTGGCAGACATCAATAACTCCTAATTCACATGCTTACTTTCTCATCCATGTGTAATTTTTTATGAGAGTAATCTGCTCATGCAGAGGCCATCCTTGATGAGAGGGGAACAGGAAGGCTTTCACTAGTGATATTACACTGTCTATATAAAGAATGCTATATTTTCAACAACGAAGTGATTCAAAGCAATTCCAATAGACTTGTGATGGAAAGAGTCATTCGCATCCAAATAGAGAATTGTAGAGTCTGAATGTGGATTGAAGCATAATATTTTCTTTTTTGGGGGGGGGGTTTGCTGTTGTTTGCTTTTATTTTTTCTTTCTCAAGTTTTTCCCCCTTTTTTGATCTGATTTTTCTTGTGCAGCATGATGAATATGGAAGTATGTTTAGAAGAATTGCACATGCTCAACCTATATTGGATTTTTGCTCTCTAGGGGAGGGGAAAGGGGAAAAGGGAAAGAGAAAAATTTGAAACATAAGGTTTTGCAAAGGTGTATGTTCAAAAACATCTGCATGTATTTGGAAAAATAAAAAAGCTGTTATAAAAAAAAGAATAATAAAGAATACATGCTCCTGAACAACTGAAACCCCCCCCCCCAACTAGATTTGAATCTCTGCTCTGCCAAATATTGCCTGTGTGACCCTTGGGTCTCAGTTTCTTCATATATTTTCAAATCTACCTACCCTGCGTGACAATGGTCTATTCCACAAATAAGACATTCCATGACTTGGCTCTTAAATAATGGAATAAGAGGTTTTTTACCTATGAGCCAATAGGACTTCTGCAATGATATGTTGACCTTTCAAGAGGAAGACCATTCACAAACCAAACACTCATTTATGCAATACTGTGAGCAATGCATGCTATTCAATGTACTAAAGAAAAAACAAAGATGAAATATATCTGATCGCATGATATGCCAAATAGACAATACAAGGCATCCATAGGCTTTGCAAACTTCTCAGTGGGTGTAACTCCTAAAACAATGTTTTATAAATATTTTTAATTTGTATACCTATAAGCAAATTTTTTTGACCTTTAAGACTCAGCTCCAATGCTCTCCCTTAAAAGAAACCTTTCAAGAGTTGCTTATTGGTTAATAGCATCCTCCTTACTCCCTATCATTTTTCTCCAGCTAGGTTGCGAATATCTGTATTCCTAGAGACTAGCACGCTGCCTGGGACATGAGGTACTAAAAAATGTTGATTGTCAGATCACCTACCATTCATCTTGGGAATCCACATTTCCTTGCCACTGCTGCCATTCCAGCCTTTTGTGGAGCTTTTCTCTGTTCCCATTCATCACCATTACCATCAACCAAAATTCTTCAAAACAGATGGAGGCAAACAGAGGCTGCCCAGACAGTCTTGGTGTACCATACCTATCTAACCACTGATGATCATTTCCAAGTTCCTGGCTCACTCCAAGTCTGTCCACTGTGCCACTGCTAAAGTCTTGCTGAACTACTACAACATCCCCCTCAAGTGAAAGAGTCTCTGGCAGAAACCAAGTCAGTAAGAACAAGGAGGTTACAGAGACTCATATTCTTCATATATTCCCACAACTGTGTTAGCGGGTGAAGTGCACAGTCCCCAATTTGGAGACCCTACAACAGAGGCTTTGATTCTTTGTTCTATCTAATGTCACCACAAAATAATTACCTTTGTGATTCAGGGTAAGAAGAATTTTCTGGCACTCTACATGTTTATATTCATGAAAAGAAATTTTTATACTCTTACTGTATTTTCCTTGTGTATTTTTCCTAGGTGACTGCCTACTTTACCTCTACTTCCCTGATCAGGATCCTAGGAAGAAGAACATAAAGAAAGGAAAATCTAGCTATTCTCCTCATTGTATATGTGATGGCTGTCCTTTTCTTCTTAGTTCTTTTCATTTTTATAATTGCTCCTTGTTGAGATTATAGATTTCAAAAGATTACTCAAAACACCTTGAAGATTATAGATTTCACAAGATTACTCAAAACACCTATTTTTCATATAGTCTCAGGAATCCAATAAGGCACAAACAGCTGTTCTATTAATTCTAGATCAAAAATAGCAAAGAATCTTTAGGAATTCTATTTTTAAGAAATACAAAACCGTCTTTTTTATCTTTTGATCCTTTTGCTAAAAGGAAAGAGTCACCAAGTAGAGGGGTGCATGTAGCAATAAATGATACAAAACAAAAAACAATAAAATTTTTAAAATAAGAATTCATACTCATTTTTATAATAAATTCATATTACTGGCTTTTCTACATTTTATTAATGTAGTTCTCTCTCCAAATCTGAAAAGAAAGCTGGAAATGTGAAGAATTTAGAAATTAAATTTCCACAATTACAAGGCCTATAAAGGACTTCATAAGCCATCTAATCCCACCTTTTAATTTGATAGAAGAGGTAAATGAAGTCCATGAAGACTAAATGATTTACTCACAGTCAGTTAGTTACCAAGTATGAGAGATGTAATTTGAACCCTGGGCTTTTAACTCCAGTCACAGTCCTTTCCATTGAGTCATACCACCTCTGTAAACTGTTATCATACACCGAAGTAGTGTCAGACTCAAATAGAAATGGATGCCCTGCATTATACTGACTTAGAAAATATTGTCTATGGTATACTGCATTTTTATTTATTTTGTTGAATATATCCCAATGATATTTTAATATGGTTTGCACTTGGGACAACAGGTGTACTGTTGCTCCTTTTCCTCTACACTGTCATCCAAAAGCTTCTGTGGCCTTGGATGTTCTTGGAAGCTGTCACAGCTCCTCTGACCCGGAGATCACAGTGCTGGACAAATACCCAAAGATGTCAAAGGCAGATCTCCTGCACATGCCAACATCTGTTTACAGCATCACTTTTGGAATAGCAAAAAATGGTGAACAAAGCCAATACTCAATGACTGTAGAACAGCTAAACAAACCATGAGCTAGGAATGTTAACGGCTTATTACTGCACTTTAAGAAACAATGTATAGGAAGAATACAGACAAGGTATGTGAACTTATAAATAGATCTGTAGAACTAGGAAAACAACATATACAATGGAAATTCAAAGAACAAAAAAAGTGAAACAACCCTATAATCTTAATGACTAAAGAAGAAAAAGGATGCTTTTCTTCTTTGCAAGGTTATAGATGTAGAATATAGCACATACTAACAGAATTAGGTTATATGCTACTTAAGTTTAGATGAAATTTTCTTCTCTCTTTCACTCCTCTATTAAGGCAGCTGGAGGTAAGTGACTTGCCCAGAGTCATACAGCTAATATTAGATCTGAGGCCATATTTGAACTCGTCTTCCTGACTCCAGGGCTAACCCAGTGGATCACCTAGCTGCCCCTCACTTTTTTTTTTTTTTTTGCTTTTTTGCTGAGGCAATTGGGGTTAAGTGACTTGCCCAGGGTCACACAGCTAGGAAGTGTTAAATGTCTGAGACCAGATTTGAACTCAGGTCCTCCTGACTTCAGGGCTGGTGCTCTATCCATTGCACCACCTAGGGGCCCCTGCCCCTCACTTTTAATTAAAAAAAAAAGATTCTGGGAGGGAAAGGTATAAGAGATACAGAAATACATTGAGAAATATAATTGAGCTTAAAACAAAATACATCAATAGTTAAATTCCCCCACACACACCCCAAATGATATGAAATGGTTGAAAAAATCATTATCTTGCATGCAACCAATATGGTGGTAAACCTCTTTGAACTATGTTAGATTAATCCTTGGATAACAGACAATTTCATACTTTCCAACTTGGAAGGCCCTACCAGAGCTTGTACTCTGTCTGAAAAGCCTTCAATAACATAGGATTATGAGATATCAGAGAAGGACCCTGAGTAGAGTCCTTACACAAAGATACATATTTTTAAATGAACTTATCAAATTCTATCCAAAGAGATTTAGAACTTCAGTTACTTGGCATCACTTCTGTAAGATAAAGACTGTTTCAAACCCAGAGAAATGAAAACTGTGCATCACAATAGATAAATTTGACTTTTAGGACCTCACTTAAAAGGAAGAAAATCCCAATAAACTGCCAACATTAAATCTGTCCTGGTTATCAGAATATCTCGTAATGTCTAGGAAACAAGTGTTTTTGAACCACAGAAGAATCCTCAAATCTTAGAGAAGATAGATATTGGGTCGTCTGACAAGAATGGAATAGGGAGGAGGACTAAGTAGATAAGTTTCTTTTATGAAAAATTAATACAAGCTTGGGGGTCCCTTAAGATCTAAGAACTGTAGGGACAAGTCTGAGTAGGGAAATACTCGGGCTGCTTTAAAAAAAAAAAAGAGGTAGCACTCCTAACAAGAAGATTTAACTGGAACTTTCTCTAAAAACACTTTTAATTTGACCTCCTTTGCAATGTCTGGTCCTAATCTTCACTTATCAATAAAGTCTTTATCTATCTCATGCAAGCAAATATGAGTGCCAGAGCCCACATGTGTCCACCCACACTCTGGTGACCACATTTACCATATCAACTGATTTGACCTCAACTCTTATCTCCAGGAAAGCCCTTATAGATGCCGTTCTCTTGGAGGGCGTGGCAATCCTGATGCCCTTTCTCTTCATCCCTTTTTTTAACCTTTATTTCCCTTCACCTATTCCTTGACTGCCTTGCTTAAGATAAGACGAAGTTGTTTTTCAGAGTACTTCAAATAAATTTCCCAGTTTTTTCTAGAACTTTTGTATTCTCTGTCAGAAGCTAAGAAAGAAAGTGCTAGCTATGGCCAGCCTGCTTTCAGACTCCTCACCTCCAAGGAAGACAATAGCAATACAATACTCATACCAGCATACCTTCTGAAAAAGCCATTTGAAATTAAGACATGTCACCTACAGAGCAACATTTTCTATCTCATTCCCATCTTTGTGCCTACTTCAATGAAAAAAACTGAAAACTGATAATCTCACTGGAAGTTGGTATGCTAGTGCTAAACTGTAATTATGACTACCAATGTAATATTTTACCTGATTTGTTTTTTTTATCAGAAGTATCATCCAAAGTAGATAAAACAGTGGAGATACTTTTTTGAAGATCATTATTACTACATCCACCAGAATCTTCATCATCAGAAGAAAATGAAGGTAAAGCTTCAAAGTTTTTCTTGAATTCATCAATTTTTCCAGACGGACTAAAGCCCCCAGCTTCAGATACTGCAGGTGAAGTAGATGAAGTCTTTGGGAGTTGAGTATGGCAAGGTGCACGAACAACCTGGGTCCCTGGCCTTCGAGTCCGATTTGGCATTCGTATAGCAGGAGCTGAAAACTGCTGTTTGGGTCCAGATTTCAGAAAGTCTAAAAAAGAGGCAATAAATCCTGTCTTCACTTCTGGCTGCTTCTCCTCAACTTCTCTGATTTTCTGTCTCATCTTTTCTTGATGCTGATAACCATCATGACAACATTCTGAATTAGGAGGAGAAAACGGCAAGCATGTGTCTGTGCCCCTGGAATTCTGACGTTTATTCTGTGGGGGCCACTTCACCTGTTTCTGGTTACTGTTATTGTCATCCTCTTTCACTAGCCCTTTTCCTGTAAGTCTTTTCTTCTGAAGGTTGAATTGTGTTACATCTTGGTCATCTTCTTCTGTCTTGACATTGATCATCTCCCCAGGTTGTGCCATAGCCATGAGAGGAAGTGAGACTTTATTCAGGGTCCCTGTAGCACTACTGTCACTAGCCATACGAAATTCATTCTCTGAAACAGCATTTTCTCCACTTACACTTTGATGAGTAGTAACAAACTCTTGGTCTTTATTATTTAACATACCATCTACAGGGATTTCATTGTCTTCTTCAGATTCATTAGTGATACTAGAGGTTTTATTTATTGTATCAGAGCTTGGCTGCTGCTCCTCAATTGCTGAGGGGGTGACATTTTGATCAGGAGTTTCAAGATGCTTTTGATCAAGGTTCATATTCTTTGAGTGAATAATAGGTATGGATGAAAGGTTTATAGTAATTTGGCCTCCATTTAAGGAAATATTATTTAGATTCTCTGATTTCCCAACCATGGTTGTCAGGGAATTGAAGTCTGGAGTCACATGCCTAATATCTGCTGATTGCTGAAAATGGGATTTGGGGTCATCACCATTCTCAACTGTTCGAAGTGTTTCACTTGAAGTAGATTTGGCAAAATCATTTGGTGTAACCCCACAAGCTGCAGCAGTAGCTGCTAAGATATCATCATTTGATAAAATGTTTCTCTCATCACTGAGAAGGATTGACTCTGGAAAACACATTGAACCAAGGGAAACAAATTGATTCTTTGAATCATGTTGATTTGGTTGATTAAAAATGCCTTTTGTTGCCAGATGTTGTAATGGTTTAGAAGATTCTGAGAGATCCATTTTAATAACTTCAGAATTTTGAGGATGTAGCTGTGGCTGAGAATGTACACCACTGTTCTGAATAACAGGGCTGTCCATTTGAAGGAATGGATGTACTATTTGCTGAGAACTCTGAACAGGTTCTATCTGTGTTGATGCCTTTGGTTGGCCTAAGTTTGCTGGCAAAATTGACTGTTGAAAAATCTGCAAGTCATACCCAGACTCTAGAAGTGCCTGTGAACTAGGCAAGGGTAGTTGATGGATTTGTCTTAAAGCATTAGTCTGAATTTGAATCTGTGGTGAAGGGTGAATGGCCTGATTACGTTGTTCTTGGACCTGTACTTCATGAACTTTAGGCAGAAGAGGATGCTGCTGGCTTAATTCTTTTGTATTTGTTTGTGAAGTCTGCATTAAATTAGATGCTTTCTTAATATCATGGCTTGACACATTAGGCATTGGCCCAATTGATTGGGTAAGGTGTGTCATAGAGCTAACCATTCTTTCCTCCTTTTCTTGCTCTTGTAGAGCAACCCCAACAACCTGATCTTCAAGACAAGAATTACTTCTAATTACACTCTGAGGATATCTATCATCTGCCTTTGAAATTCTGTAGGCTGGATCTTGAGCATTAATTTCTCCATCAGGTAGCCTTTGGGTTGGTGATTCAAGAGACGCCGGCTGCTGTAACACTTGTAAATATTGCACTGGAAAATCATCTTCTTGCTTTGAGGATGTATACATAGTAGAATCAGGTTTCCTTTTAGTGTAAGATTTTGCTTCAGTGGAAGGTCTATTATTCTGCAAGGTTTGTGAATGAACCGGAGATACAAAAGGGGGTGACTGGGCAGTTGGCAAAAATTTTTGTGACTGTGGCGATGATGATCCTTGGGTTTGAGCACTTTGAGAAGAATGCATAGAAATATAATTCTGGGTTGAACTAGAAACTGTTAAATTCTGGATTTGAGGTGAAGAAGAAAATGGAAGAGAAGATGATGCTAATGTTATAGACTGATCTGAAGTGTAGTTTTCTGAAGGGCTACCAGTTGACAAAACTTGTGATTGAGATGAGAAACTAACCTGTGATTGACTGACAGTAGATAAACCCTGAGAGTGGCCAGAAGAATAGCTCTGAGGCTGGCTAACTGATGAAATATCTCTTGTTGGAGTAGAGTAGTTCTCATTTGTAACTGAAGATAAAACCTGGTGTTGATCAGAGGAGTAACTAATTGTCTGACTTTCTGAAGTTACTGTTTGAGATTGCGCAGAAAAAGTCAGTGTTTTATATAAGGGTGGCAACTTCTCAGCTTTACTGTGTGTGTAAACCTGTGAATGAACAATAGACGGCACATTATGTGACTGTGTGGAAGCATAATTTTGGGACTGGCTAACTGATAAAAGGCTGGGTAGCTGAGCTGTAGAATAAATTTGTGCTTGGCCTGATATCACAGAACTCTGGTTGTGTAAAGATTTGGAATAGCTTTGTTTTAGCACAGGAGGCATCACACTTTGAGGTTTGGGGGTCTTAGCTGACCTTGATGGTTGCTTTGTAGAACAGTTTTTTACTTTTGAAGTAGGAAGATAGCTGGGGGATGGAATTGTAGATGGGAAAGACTGAGCCAGTCCTACTGTGACCTGGGAGGTCTTCTGTTGTGGTCCTCCATTGCTCACCTGAGTAGAATCTCCAATTGGATTACAAGCTAAAGATGGCTGCCTGGTTGTATCCTGAAAATCAGCTACACTTGCATTTGAAAAATAACTAGGTAAGGAATGCTGTGAACCAGTCAGTTGTGCCTGAATAGACTGAGTACTTGAAGGCCGCTGGTGGTGTTTAATAACACTACATTCTCGAAGAACTCTTTCAATGGATGTAGTAGAACCAGTAAAAACCGATGAGCTATAGGCTTGAGAAACTTGCTGAGCTCCTCCGAGGGGTGAGGACAACAAGGTGAACTGAGGTTGTAAGAGATGGGGTGCAGACTCTTGAGCTGAACGATATGTAGATGACTGAGGCGGTATATTGGTACTTAGCACAGAACTGCCCAGGCGGTCAAATGACAAGGCAGTTGGAAGAGTACCCTGTGAAGTCTTGATTTGTAGCAAAGGATCATGAGGATTTAAAATGCCATTTGAAGTATTATTGAAAGTTGAATCTTGAAGTGTCAGAGGTGGGGTAGTAGTAAAGTTTCTATTGCTGAAAGTGTTGGGATGTTGATAGGTGGAAAGAGTGGATGTTGATGGAAACGTTCCAGTGGTTGGCAAAGCTCCAGTAACAAACAGCTCAGTTGCTGTTGAGGAATGCATACCTATGAGGAAAAAACAAAACAAAACAAAACACAATCAGTATTTACAAAAAGATAGCACAACCAAACAACATAGGTAGTATAAATTTTATAGTAATGAAAAATTCTCACATACACCTTACATCCTTACCTACAAGGGGGAAAAAATGCCAATAGGTATAACTCTTGAAAATTACTGAACTTTAACAAAGTTTTATTAAATCAGAAATTCATCTATTTAATTTTAAGTTTACATGAAGAGATATCTAATTGAAATTCACCTATTTTTACAAGGATAATTAAAAAATTAAAAAGCCAAGTATACATTATAAGTACATGTTTTCACCTTCAAAAATATAGCCAAAAAACAAATTATAAAATTAACTAAATTGAACACAAATATCATGACAGTTAAATTAACATTAAATTGCCTATAGTCTAAATGACAAATACATTTTAAATATTAAGCTTAAAATACTAACAGGTTTCTGTCATCAAAACATACATATTTTTCTTACATTTAAAATCTGAAATTTATTACTACTTAGCAAAAAATATTAACAAAGATGTATGACAGTGAGAAAAATGTGAGAAAATATTAAAAGCATATATTTTGGAAGTATCCCAAAGCCCTAAAATGTAGATATTCCAATTCTATTTCAATTCCCCTTCTTCTACTAAATGTCAAAAAATGCTTTCTCCTCAAAGATGAAAAAATGTCTAGCATAGCACTAGAACAGTAGGTACTCTAAGAGTTAGTTTTTGATTATTAAGATCACATGGCAACTGTGAGGCAACAATAACTTAACCAGACAAGTAAAATTTAAATTAATTTAAAATTATACTTAGGTATTTCTGTCTTACCATGTCTACATATTAATTGCTATTAATAAAAGAATGTCCTAAAACCAAAGCAGTGTGGCACAGTGAGAAGAATGCAGGACTTTGGAGTCAGAAGACTTGGATTAACACCCTTTTTCTAAAACCTAGATTATGATATGTGATAGTAGAGGGATTCCTCACATCAAGTGATTTTTATGCTGAAAGAAGATGTGTCAAATAGAAATGAAGGAAGTATGAAAGAAAAATATTACACAGTAAACTCATAGGCTATGATACGAGATTTAAAATTTTGTGATTTGTTCTTTCTTCAATCCTACAAAATAAAAATTCACCTCCAGTCTCTCTGTCCAAATTTAATCCTCCAGACAGATTTGATTGATACCAATACCCAACTTTATCAAAAATAATGGCAGCAGTGACTTGACAGATATGGTATGGACAGCAGACTTCCAAGTTATTTAACTGAGAAGATTAGGGAAGAGCTCATGATACCAAAATAATCCTTCTTGATTTTATAAAGTGATCAAATATCTTAAGCCATCACTCACCAAAAAGAAAGATACACATGAACATAAATGAGTTCTAAAAGCCAATTTGTTCATCTTAACAAAGAAAAGGTGGTAAATGTTGTTTGCACTTGATGTCTATAGTTGCTATGTAGCCTCTAACATCCTCAACTGGAGATACCATTTACCTTACAGTACTACTTAATGTGGAGAAAACAGTATTTGGAAAGCCAGGATTAGAACTTTAATACAAGTATCTCTTTCACAGGATTATATTAAGGAAAGAGCTTTGTAAACTTTGAAGTGTTCTTTGGATTTCAGATATTATCAGAGGGGCAGATGTTTTTCTTAGATATTTGAGGGTCCATACACTATTTTGTGCCCTATAGCTCTTCCTATCTCTATATCATGGCTTAAAAAAAAATCAAACTTCAAAGGTGAATCTAAATAAATTTCTGGTGGCTTCAATAAATTTAGTAAAGAGAAAAGTTCCTATATGTGTATGATAAATACATAGTTAAATGTATTTTACATGGTTAAATGAAGCACCAAGATATTACAAAGTCATCATTTCCTTTTGCCATCTCCAAAGTCACTTTTATTTCACAATGAGGAATTGTAGAGGAAATTTCCATTGTTTTAAATGCCTTGAAAAATCTATTAAAATTACTCTAACTGGACACTAGTAGATAAATCAGGAAACTATCAAAAAAGCCTATAATCTAGGATTCAAAAGCCTAAAACCTGAATTCAATTCTAAGTTTAATACTGATTACAGTAATCTTTTTAAAAAATAAAAACTTAATAAAAATAATTTTATTATTTTAAATGCTAGAATTTTTTAAATTAATGAAAACAAAATATAGATATTTTCAAGGAAAGTATCAATTATCTTTTGAATTAAGTCAAAACAGTCTTTTGTTCCTTTTACTTGCACACCCACACCCCTTAGTCTTTACAATTTTAAACTTGTCACACTCATTGACAAAAAATATTTAAGCTTTTAAAACAGATGCTACAAATGGTATAGAAATTCTAGGTTCTATAAGTTTTCAAGGTATTAAGAATCTACATATTTTCAAGGCATATTTTCTTCTTTTTTTTTTTCTGTATTTTGCATTTTATGGGAAGTCAATCAGGGTTAAGTGACTTGCCCAGGGTCACACAGCTAGGAAGTATTAAGTGTCTGAGGTCATATTTGAACTCAGGTCCTCCTGACTTCAGGGCTGGTGCTCTATCCACTGCACCACCCAGCTGCCCTTCAAGGCACATTTTCCATGACATCCCTATTCTAGGACAAGCCTTCTGTCTGCAACATGTGATATGGACCCTCAACTTTTGTTTAAAAACATTTAATGGAGAGAACTCACTGACTCAGGTGGAGCCCATTACACCTATAGTTTCATTCAGTCAACACCATTCTGATCCAATTTATCCCTGAACTCTCTCTCCTTAAAAAAAAAAAACAAACACAACTATTAGGAAGTATTATCCTTACATCAAACACAAATCTTCCTTTTTATAACTATTAGCCAGCATGGTCCTACTAAGAACACTGGATTTGGAGTCAAAGAACCAGAGCTACTTCAGTCTGATTCCTGTCATGATACAAGGAGAACTATTTATTCTCGGTAGGCCTCAGTTTCTCCAACTTTAACATAAGCTCGTTTTAGAGTAAACAAACCCTCAGTAATCCTTGCATTGAGGGTCCAGAGCAAACATTGTCACCTTTTTACATGTCAGCCCTACTGTCCCATTCCCCCTTTCTTTTCTCCAGGCTCAATGTCCCTGACTTGGCAGACTCCCTCTCCTGCAGCCCACTTTTCTACCGCCCCCTCATCAGCACCCTAATGTTCAGTACCAGAGTCGGTGAAGACAAAGCAAAGCGGATGACCGCCAGCCCTCGGGACCAACTGGGTCGCCAGAGCCAGCCTGCTCACTCTAGAGCTGACATAGAGATGAAGGGGCTTGCCCAATGGGGTACAAGCAGTGAGCGTGACAGAATGGGCACCTGAACTCAGTTCCTCTCACCCTAAATCCAGTGTTCTTTCCACACTATCACACCACCCTCCCCACAGATCATGGTCCTGGAAATGAATAAACCTCTCAGCAGTCGAAAAATTACATTTTTTTTGAATGCTGTTTCCTGTGAAGATGAGCATTGAACTTTACCTCTGATTTTGGGTCAGAGGACAGGGATCAAAGTCTAGCATTTGCCATGTACTGCTATGTGAAGCTCAGCCACTTGCTTTTTGTGGCCTTGGTTTGTAAAACGACCTCTACAAGTCCCTCCAGCACTAACTCTGTCACCTTATGGAAATCACATAACCAGAATATCTCAGCAGTTTTTTACCGGCCAGTACTTTCAACACCCTAAAATGTAGTTAGCTTATTTGGACCAGCTACCTACCCTGATATAGTTGCAAAAACTTCTATTGTCAGGATGAGCTTTCTTCAATCACACTTAGTATCTTTGCTCTAACTCTCCTGACACTATTTTTTAATCTTATTTTTTCTAGTTATATGTAAAGACAAATTTTAACATTAATTTTTTTTAAATTTTGAATTCCAAATTTTATCCCTCCCTAAGACTGTAATTTGATGAGTTATGAATGTGCAATCCTGTAAAACACATTTGCATACTAGTCATTTTATGAAAGAATAAACAAACCAAAAGAAAAACAATAACAAAAAAATAAAAGAAATGAAAATAGTCTGCTATCTGCATTCACACTCCATCAGTTCTTTTTCTGGATGTAAATAGCATTTTTCCTCATGAATCCTTTGAAATAGTTTTAGATCACTGTATTGCTGAGAAGAACTAAATAATTTATAGTTGATCACTGTACAATGTTAACTATTATTGTGTGTAATATTCTCCTGGTTCTTTTCATTTTAGTTTGCATTGGCTCATACAAATCTTTTCAAGTTTTACTGAAAGGTCTGCTTGTCATTTCTTTATAGCAACAATAGCATTTCATTATATTCATATACCACCAGTTCAATCATTCCTCAATTGATGGGCATCCCCTCAATTTCCAATTCTTTACCACAAGAAAAGAAAAAGCTGCCAATTTTTTTTTGGGGGGGTGTACAAGTAGATCCTTTTTCCTTTATTTTGATCTCTTTAGAATACAGACTTAGTAATGGTATTTCTGGATCAAAGGACATGCACAGTTTGATTACCCTTTGAACAAAGTTCCAAATTGCTTTTCAGAATGGTTGAATCAGTTCAGAACTTCATCAAAAGAATATTATTGTACCAGTTTTCTCACATTCCTTCAAAATTTATCATTTTCTTTTTCTATCATATTGACCTGATAGGTATGAGGTGGTATCTCAATTATTTGAATTTACATTTCTCTAATCAATAGTGATTTAGAGCATTTTTAAAAACATGACTATAGATAGCTTTGATTTCTTTGTCTGAAAACTGTCCATTCATATCCTTTGACCATTTAATCTACTTGGAAATAAGTTAATTCTTACAAATTTGACTCAGTTTTCTGAAGAACTGAGACCTTTATCATAGACATTTACTATAAAAATTGTTTCTCAGCTTTCCTTCTAATCTTGGTTGCACTGGTTTTGTTTAACTATCCATTTTATATTTTATAATGCCATCTCTTGTTTGGTCATAAATTCTTCCCTTTTTCATAGATCAGTCAGGCAAACTATTCCATGTTTTCCTAATTTGCTTATGCCATCACTCTTTATATTGCAATCAAATAAACATTTTACCCTTATCTTGGTATATGGCATATAGTGTTTATGCCCAATTTCTGTCTTCTGTCCAACTTACGTCTCAGAAGCTAGAGTCTTGGGCTTTATCAAACATTAGATTATTATGGTCATTTACTACTGTGTCTTGTGTACATAATTTTTTCACTGATCCACGACTATTTCTTAGCTAGTTTTGATGATGACTGCTATTTTATAATAAAATTTGAGATCTGGTACAGAGTCCTGATTTATTCTAAAAGGGTAATACCAATTTTTTGTTTTCACCATAGAGAAATATTTTATACACACATATTATTTTAAAATCTATGTTGAATCATGAGTTACTAGTTTGCTGATAAATTTAAAAATTCAGTAAATATTACCTGTTTGCCATGATGGAGCCCTGAATTGTGGTAAAAGAGTAGTTCCTGAAGAAGTGGCTGGAGCAGTTCGGGATTCAATAGTAGACAGGAAATTCATCACTGGAGATTCTTTATTATTAGTGCCAGCATTGTTCATATTAGTATCAAATATTCCAGAAAGACCTACACATTAAAATATATTTAAAAATAAATATATATTGTTTCTACCCACATTCGCAAAGCACATTCCTAAAGTTTACAACTAATTTGAAATAAAGAAAATTCTTCCTCAATACTGCTGAGTTAAAATTAAATTAGAATTTGCTTTAAAAATTTTACAGTCTCGGGGCTTTGGGACGTCCATCTGAATCCCTGTTTAATGGAAGTGGCTGAGGCTAATGGTTCACCTGAGCTCAGGAGTTTTGAACTGCAGTAAAGTTAGAGCCTGTCAGGTGTCCACTATTAAATCCCACAACAAGATAGTGAGCTCACAGCAGGCTACTTAAGGAGTGAAATCAGCCCCCATCAGACACTTAGCAGATCAAAACTTCTGTGCTGATCAGGAGGGAGATCAGGCTTAGGAGCAGCCTGAGCAAAAGAGAGAAACCCAATCTCAAAAACAAAATTATAGTTTCATTTCTATAATTATTATGTAAATTTTAATCTAATAATTGTTTTTAATTAAGCCATCAGTATGACAGAAAGTGGAAATTCATTCTTTTATTTACTTGAGTTTCCTCCTTTCAACAGATCTTGCTTTTCATTCACATTCACAACTCAAAGTGCAAATCTGTAGGAGTTATGACAGACTAGACAACAGAAATGTTACCAGTGGAATGATGTGTGACAGCATATCCAGGAAGCTGATGAGAGGTGCCATAATTCTGTCTGTGCAGAAGATCCGTTTCAGACTGTGATGAATGTCCTCCTCCATAGTTTAAACTAAAGAATATTAAAAGCAGAGAATCAAGATAACATGTCCCATAAACATAAAATTAAACTAGAGAATATTAAAAGTAGAGAATCAAGATAACATGTCCCATAAACAGATAAAATTTAAGCCAAAAAAGCTTTAAAACTAATTTGAATACCATTACTACAGTTATAAATCAATGAAACAAAAGTTGAGTTTGATTAGAATAAACAGAGGATGGGTGATTTTCTCCCATGGAAGGGAAATTTCTGGTAGGGAACTTCTTTACCAAACAAGGAGTTGCCTGAAGTAGTCTAGAGTCAGACAATTTGAACTTAATCTTGCTTACTCCAAACCCAGGATTCTACCCACTTTGGTAAAATGAAAAAAATACTTCAGTAAGAACAAATGCCATCTAGGTAAAAAAAGAAAATTTTATCTAACAATCTATTTATTCAAAACTATCCATTCCAATCAAATTACTAAAAAATTATCTGAGTTATTAAAAAAAATAAAATTCTTAGGAACAAAGAAACCAGAGGGAAAAGATATAAAGGAAACAGATTCAGCAGAATGAGACTAAATTGAAATATAAAGTGGATAATTTCAATTATTTTAAGTTAATTTTTTATATTTCTACAATTTATGTTGTCAAGGATAGAAGCAACAATGAAAATCGGGGAAACACTTTCATAAATAATCTCAGATAGGATGTGATTGGGTTGGAATATTGCTGTGGTACAGGAAATGATGAGCTGGTTGATTTAGAAAAACATGGAAAGACTTATGAAGGAAAATACTATCCATTTTCAGAGAAACAGATGACAGGTAGAAATAAGCATAGTATAGCTTTATTTATATATGTATATGCATTATTTATATATATATGTATTATATATATGCATGAGTATTTATGTGTATGTTTGTAGATATGTGTATATATAAAACCATGTTAAATTGAGTGTGGGGGGGAACATGGAGAGATAATGCAAAGAAGGGCAGCAATTGATTCTCTATTCTTTATGTCTAAGAACTGGCAAAACTGCTTGGCACACAAGTGCAATAAAAACTTATCAATGGACTGAACTGAGAAATGTTTTTGGTATTTGAATATAGATATTGGCATCAGAATTCCCTAACTTGGAAAAAAAATCAAAAAGCACTTACTGTGATCCTGGCACTTTGTTAAGTACTAAGGATACAAAGAAAGGTAGACAATGACTGTCTTCAGAGAGCTTCACAGAATCAGAGTGACAACATATGAATAACTAGTTCCAGAAGACAGAGAGAGCAAAATGAAGGAGATATTAGAAAAGAAGGAGCTAAAAATCTAGGGGATCAGGAAAACCTGTAGAAGGTGAAATCAGATGAGTCCTGAGACCAAACATAGCAGCCAACAAGGAGGATGCAGTATAGTCCAAATTCCCTTTAAATCACTCACTAAAGACATGGAAAACAAACTAAACCAAGTACTGATCAGGTAATACAAGGAAAATTCACAGCAAATCACCTTTTCCAACTCAGGTGAAGGGAGACCCTAGGATGCCAGGGACAGGATCTTATTGCTCAGACCCAAACTTAGGACAGGAGTTTGCAAAGAGAGTAGTAATTAGACAGCTTTGGAGGAAATGAAAGCTTACAGGTATGACTATGAGTAGTGCCTAAGCTCATTTATCCATAAATGTTACATTTCCTTAATTATGAACTTTGATACTCTCTGGTTGGACCATAATCTCTTTTTATTTCATCTTTTTCTATAACTAAACTTCTCCTAAACCTATGCTAACCCCTCAATGTGATTTTCCTGCCTTAGTATTTGTTAATCATTTTTGTTTTTAACATTCTTTTCTTTTTAAATTTTGAGTTCTGAACTCTCCTTTTATCCATCGAGAAAGTAAGCAACAATTATCAATTGCACATGTGAAATCATGCAAAACATATTTCCACATTAGTCATATTTTTTTAAAAAGCAAAAAAAAACATAGTGAAAAAATTATACTTCAATTTGAAGTATATACATCAATTCCTTCTCTGGAAGTAGATAGCATTTTTTCCATAATGAGTTCTCTGAAACTATCTTGGATCACTATTGATCCTCTCCCTCTCCCTCTCGCTGAGGCAACTGGGGTTAAGTGACTTGTCCAGGGTTATAGTTAGGAAGAGTTGTGTCTGAGACAAGATTTTAAACTCAGATCCTCCTGACTTCAAGGCTGGTGCTCTATCCACTGCACCACCTAGCTGTCCCCCCATAATTTCTTGCAGTACAATAATACTCTCATAGTCATATGCCATTCAAGATCTCTTGGGGGAAAAATCATTTAAAAATTTAGCTTTCTTAGATCCAGGGGTAAACAGAAAATAGAAAATCTGCTGGTAATTTCCTGAAAGAAACCCCCAAATGAAAATCCAAAGCTTCCAGAGCAAAGAAAAAAAAATATTACAGGCAACTGGAATGGAAGAATTCAAATGATAAATAGCCACTGTCAGGATCACACACAAGATTTAGCCCCTAACAACAATAAAGAAACAGAACTTGGAACATGGTATTCTAAAAAGCAAAAGATACAGCTGAGTTTTAAGACAAAAACTGATTTATTCAGTAAAACTGGAGAAAATAGAACTTTAATGGATGACAGAACTTATATTCTTGGTGAAAAGAACAAAGCTAAGCAGAAACTGAAATACAAACATTAGGAGAATCAGAAGGGACTAAAAAAGGACGAAACACATTCTAATAAGGAAAATAAGGGTCCCAAAAACCTATTACCACGAATTACAGAGGGAATCAAATAAGACAAAAGGCCTTGGAGTGATTTTGAACATTTTGATGTTTTTGAAGAAGGCAATGGAAGGGAGAAAGGAATACGACAGAAGGGGGGAAAATGGGGAAAAGATGAGTGGAAGATATTATCTCATATAATCAGAACATTTAAGTAGAGATAGTACAAAGGAAGAAGGGCTACAAAGGAGTAACACATAAATTTTACCTTTACTGAATTGGTCAAAGAAGGGAAGTATTTACGTAGAGTTGAGAGCAAAAATAGAGGGAGAAGGAGGAATAGAGAATAAGGAAGGTAAATTCAGGGAGGAATTAGTCATAAAAACAAAACAAAATTTAACCATGGATGGTAGATCATGAAGTGGGGGAGGGAAAGGATAAGAAACTATGAATGTACTTTTAAGCAAGGGAAAAAAAAAAGAGGGATAAAGGAACAGAACCAGATTAAAGTTTTGGACAAAGCCAATGCCAAAGCAATTAACATGACAAGGGAAGCAGGTTAAAAGGAGGGGGGCAGGTGAAAGGGAGAGGGGGAAGAGGGGAAAGTTTGCAGCAAGTTTCTTTGATAAAGGTCTCATTTACAGAGATAGAGGGAATTGATTCAAATTTACAATGAGCTATTTCCCAATAAATAAATTCCCTTTAAAAATAAAGGGTTAAGAGATACCAGTGGGAAGTTTTCAGCGGGAAAAATCCAAGCAAGGAAGAGTTTTGGTACAAATCACTAAAAACTAGAGAAATGCAAATTAAAGCGATTCAGAGGTTCCATTTCACACCTATCCTAATGGCAAAATTAACCAAAACCCAAACCAACCATCCAATCAAAAAAGACAAATACTGGAGGGGAAAACAAGCATTAACTGGTGAGGCTGGGAATTGATCCAGTCATTTAGGAAAATAATCAGAACTATTCCCCTCAAATTACTAAACTTGGTGTAACCGTTGACCCAAAAATACCACTATTAGATCTTACATATAAGATCAGAGAAAGAAAAAAAGATTGCAAAAATGAAGAATGCAAAATTACTTATAGCAGATCCTTTTGTGGTCAAAAAGAACTGGAAACTAAGGTGGCAGACATTAGTTGGATAATGAATAAACAAATTATGATATGTGAATGTAACAGAATACCATTGTGACATAAGAAATGATGAAGGAAACAGCCAAGGTCTTTAGAAGACTTTGTTTGGAGGAGCAGTGTTGTGAGTAGTTGAAGGAGACATAAGATCTTTCTTAGCTGCACTGAGGACCCAGCTGAGATAAGATGACAAATTTGTAATAGATCTAATCAGCACAGCTTCATAATTTCCTTCAGTAAGGCATGATGGGTGAAAGGACAAGAGAGTAAGGAATCTGAGTGTCAAGGATAGTGCAGAGTTAATTTGATTCACCAGAAGGGAACAGAATGTTATCAATGAAGGGATAATGACCTGAGAAAGGATTGAGGATTAGAGCAAAAAGTGGTTGTGATGAAGTCAGAAGAAAATAAAATTAGATCAGATAAAGGACTTTCAGAATTCATGAGCATGAAACATTGTGACAATTGAAGCTAAAGACCGTAAGACACTGGCAAAATTTGGGGTAGAAATCCTCGTTAAATAAAGAAAATGTAGTGGCTTAATATATAATGGCCACCAGAATCTAACTGGATGATAAAAATGTATAATATGACACCTAAAGGAGAAATTGCTAAATGAAAATGCTGGAGGGAAAATGTAGAAGTGACAATGGGGTAAACAATCTGTAATGGATGGGGGGAGGGGGCTTTGGGTTGAAATGGATGAGATTAAAGAACAGATAGTTTGAGGATAAGAATTGGGATTTCTAAAGGAAAAACTATCATGCAGTAAGGTATGGAAGCTTTCTTCATAGCTCTCTCAGAAAGAAGAAAAAAAGAGAAAGAGGGAAGGAAGATAGAGGGGAAGGGAGGAAGAGGGGGAGGAGGAAGAAGGAAGAAAGAGGAAAAGAAGGAGAACAATTACAGAATTAAAAAGTTAGGAGAGCCCCCAAGAGTTCTTCCCTTTGGAGAAGAGTTCAGATTGAACATAGGGGTAGGGAGGGAGAAGAGAGGCAAAACTCATTCAAACTAGGCAAGTCTGCAGCGGGTATCTAGTTAAAAGAATGAAGAAGAATCTGGTAGTTTAATCACTGATTTGCATGGAATTCTTAGCTACTTAATAGAAAATTTGGTCTTATCCTTTGAAATCAAAAAACCTTTCCAAAAAATGAGGTCCTAGATGGCACAAACCTTTTATTTTATTTTATTTTTTAAATTTTATTTTATTTGCAAAACATATGTATGGGTAATTCTTCAACATTAACCCTTACATAGCTTTCTGTTACAGATTTTTCCCCTCAGCTCCCCACCCCTCCCCTAGATGGCAGGATATCCACTACATGTTAATTATGTTAAAATATTTGGCAAATCGAATATATGTATACATATTTCCAAACTTATCATTGTTGTGCAAGAAAAATCGTATCTACATAAAAGACATATCAGATAAAGGAAACACAATGTAAGCAAACATCAATCAAGAGTATGAGAATGTTATGCTGTGGTCCACATTTCACATCCCTCTCTCTGGGTGTATATGGCTTTCTTCAGTGAACAATTGGAAGTGGTCTGAAACATTTCATTGTTGAAGAGAGCCATGTCCATCGGAATTGATCGTCATATAGTATTGTTGTTGTTGTGTATAATGATCTCCTGGTTCTGCTCATTTCACTCAGCATCAGTTCATGAAAGTCTCTTCAGGTCTCTCTGAAATCATCTTGCTGGTCATTTCTTACAGAACAATAATATTCCATAATATTCATATACCATAATTTATTCAGCCATTCTCCAATTGATGGGCATCCATTCAGTTTCCAGTTTCTAGCCACTACAAAAAGGGCTGCCACAAACATTCTTGCACATGTGGGGCCCTTTCCTTCCTTTATGATTTCTTTGGGATATAAGCCCAATAGAAATGCTGCTGGGTCAAAGGGTATGCACAGTTTGATAACTTTTTGAGCATAGTTCCAAATTGCTCTCCAGAATGGCTGTATCAGTTCACAGCTCCACCAACAATACATCAGTGTCCCAGCCTTCCCACATCCCCTCCAACATTCATCATTAATTTTTCCTGTCATTTTAGCCAATCTGACAGGTGTGTAGTGGTACCTCAGGGTTGTCTTGATTTGCATTTCTCTGATCAATAGTGATTTGGAGCACCTTTTCATATGACTACAAATAGTTTTAATTTCATCCTCTGAAAATTGTCTGTTCATGTCCTTTGACCATTTATCGATTGGAGATTGGCTTGAATTTTTATAAATGAGACAATTCTCCATATATTTTAGAGATGAGACCTTTATCAGAACCCTTAAATGTAAAGATGATTTCCCAATTTATTGCTTCCCTCCTAATCTTGACTGCATTGGTTTTGACAACCTTTCATTTTATAGAGAAAGAATACACCTGCCCAAGGTCTCACAACATCATGAACACCTACACTGTATCACACCCATTAAAGTCTCTGATTCCAGATATACTGAGCTTTCTACTATAGTAAATAAGCATGGCTCAATTCTATTTTAGAGAAACTGGTGAAATGTCAAGATCTAACTGTAATAAACCATAGTAATGAATTTCCTAAAACAGCTCTAAGGAAAGCTTACAATTCCAAGGATGTAGCCATTTTGATCAAAACAATCAAAATTCATAGTGTACTACCTACAGACTTTATAAATAGGTATAGTATAGAAAAGATTTAAAATTAACCTTAACTTTTATTAACTTTCACTTATATCTGAGGGGACAGGAAAAAAATGAGCTTTTTAGCTTGATATGCTGTTAAAATAAATGAAAACCTTGCACAGAATAAAATAAATTTGTTAACATTTGTTTTATTAGTATAATAAACTAAACAAAAGCATATTTCATTTGCAACCAGATTCCTATCTGAAATATACCACACAGATCACATTTTAGATTGTAAAATCATCTACTGTATTTATATAAATGACCATCGACAACAGAAATGGGGAGCTAATCCATTAATTTCTGAAATATTTTAGATACCACTGCAAATTCTAGATTAATCTGAATTATTATGCACATCTTAGGAGCTTAATTATTTTGTACTATGCAAATATTTGTCTTACTGCAATAAACATTTAGTCATCTATTCTATCATTCCCATCATGAGGGTAAGAATTATTATTGTTAGAAGATAAGTAAATTAGGTGAAACACATTTATTCATCCCTTTAGAGTTCATAAAGCATTTGCCCTACAATACCCAAGTGAAGAAATTCAAACTGGAAGCAAATTATTTTAGGACACATACCTTTGGACATCTACACACACACCCTAGATATAAAAATGACTGAAATTTAAAAAATCCTGACCCAGGATTTAAACCTGGTCTCTCCTGACTCCCAAGGATCATCTCAGTCACTTAATATGCTGGCCAAAGATATATGCTTCAAGCTCATTTTGGTAACAAGGTCCAACAAAAGGTATCGTATATACCATGGAAAAACAAACCTCCTAGAATGAGCAATAACATAGAAAAGGGGAAATTTCAGAGAGAGAAAAGAGAAATTCAGTGAATTAATTTTAAAATATGGGTATTAATCTGAGTGCTCTCAATTTCAACGGTAAGAAACAGGTGAAAATTCATAGATAAAAGAGTTTGGAAGCTATCTGTGTTTTAAATATTCACTTTGTGTATGTCTATGTATGCATAACGGATATTACCTGTTAGATGAAAACAATACCCCAAAACAAAAGAACACAGAACAAAAAAATAAGAACACAGACTTTGCTTTCAGTAAATACCTTATGTTCTTCTGCCAAGTGCTTTCACATACAACAACCCTTTCTAAAAGGGCACACAAATATATGTTAGTATCAGAAAAGGTAGAGGAACAAATAGAAAAACAAAATATAATTGAGGGGCATGGGAAAGGAAAGGGAGATCAGTTCTAAAGACAAAAACAAGATATATTAAATAAACCAACTAATGAATGAATACCAGTATCCATTAACTTGCTAAGGAAATATTGACTTGGAGAAAAACATACCACATACAGCACCAGCCAACTGATATATTTAGTTAAAATTAAATAAAAATTAGCATCAAAAAAGAGGGCATAAAGGAGGGGAAGATGCATTGAGGAAGAAACCTTTCTCCTACCTCTCTGGTCACTAAGTAGCTGACAGCCACTAAAATAGCTATAATACTCCCAATTCAATTCTGCAAAAGCTCAGGGATCACCTTTATTGGGACAGGTATAAATGTGGCACATTAAGATGAAATATTTTTTTCTTTCTGGTGATTTCAAATTTGGTGACAGAAAATTTGAACATGGAAATTTTCTCAGCTAAAACAAAATGCAATCAGCAATTGGGGCTGATAAGTGTGACTCAGGACAATCAAGCTAGCATAAACCCAAATGAAATAAGAATCCCCACGGTCACATGGGCCCTTTCCCTTTCTTTAAGATCTCTTTGGGATACAGGCCCAATAGAAATACTGCTGGATCAAAGGATATGCAAAATCTGATAACCCTTTGGGCATAGTTCCATATTATTCTCCAGAATGATTGAAAGAGTTCACAATTCCACCAACAATATATTAATGTCTCAGTTTTCCCACAACCCCTCCAACATATATCATTATATTTTCCTGTTTTCTTAGACAATCTGAGGAGTTTGTAATGGTACCTCAGAGTTCTTAATTTGCATTTCTCTGATCAATAATGAGTCAGAGCATTTTTCATATGACTAGATATGGTTTTAATTTCTTCTTCTAAAAACTGTTCACATATCAGTTGGAGAACGGTTTGAATCCTTATAAATCTGAGTCAATCATATATATATATATGGTTGTGTTTTTTTTTTTTTTTTTTTTTTTTTGCTGAGGCAATTGAGGATAAGTAACTTGCCCAGGGTCACACAACTAGGGAGTGTTAAGTTAAGTCTTGAGACCACATTTGAACTCAGGTCTTCCTGACTTCAGGGCAGGTATCTGGTACTCTACACTTCACCACCTAGCTGCCCTGAGTCAATCATATATTTTAGAAATGCAGCCTTTATCAGAATTCTTGGATGTAATTTTTTTCCCCCTGGTTTATTGCTTCCCTTCTAATCTTGCCTGCATTGGTTTTGTTTGCACAAAAACTTTAACCTAATATAATTTAAATTATTCAGTTTGCATTCCATAATGTACTCCAGTTCTTCCTTGGCCACAAATTCTTTCCTTCTCCACAGATCTGACAGGTAGACTATCCTTTGTTCTTCTAATCTGCTTATAATATCACTCTAAGTCTGAATCATGAACCCATTCTGACTTTATCTTGGTATAGGGTGTGAGATGCTGGTTTATGCTTAGTTTATGTCATAATGTTTTCTAGTTTTCTCAGCAATTTTGTCAAATAGTGAGTTCTTATTCCAGAAGCTGGAGCATTTGGGTTTATCAAACACTAGATTACTACAGTAATTGACTATTGTTGTCTTGTGAACCTAATCTATTTCACTGTTTGACTACTCTATTTCTTAGCCAATACCAAATGATTTTGATGACTGCTGCTTTATAATACAGTTTTGGGTCTGGTATAGCTACTGCCTCATAATCTTTATGCAAAAATTTCATGACTGGAGGATTCTGGAAAGATAGCGGAGCAGATGGGTAAATTTCAAGCTTTCCAGTTTTCTCCCACAAATAGAACAAACTTTGCGCCTCAAGGTGAACATAGTTGGTGAAAAAATCAAGAAGACTTGGGGCAAAACAGGGGTTCTTTAAATACAATCTGAGAAAATCCAAAGAAAGACAGCAGGCCAAGAATCAACCTGTGTGAAGTGCAAACACCTTCAGGCTAGCTCCTTAGAAACACCCAGTGGGGAGCCTTTGGGCTAGCTGGGTGTGACCTGGGCCTCAGCAGGAAGCACAGAAACTTTCACCTCCTGGACAGTTTATGGAGTCCTGGTTTGAGTCTGGGAAAACTGAAGGAATCTGGACTGATTGGGAACAGCCCAGCCTAGATGTGGTGCTGAGACACAGCCCTGGGAAAGAACCAGCACGCCTGAATGCAAAGGCAGTGGGACAAGGATGCTGTGGCTGTGAGTGCTTGCTGGAGAGGGGGAGCTCTTGGTTTGGGGTTCCAAGTCAGAGGCACCATCTCCCCTACCCCAGGATTAGAGATGCTTAGACTAAAACCTCTTATTTAAAAAAAAAAAATTGAACTGGCAAAGAAGAAAGAACCTTACCATACACGGAAATTTCAACCTTACATGGAAACTTCAGAGGAGGACACAAGTAAAAAAAGCTTCTATCTCAACTAAAAACTTAAAACACCATCCAAGAAAAACAAGATTATGGGGGGAAAAAGTTAAACCAACTAAAAAAGGAGTTAAAGAGTCTCAAAGATGAAAATAACTCTGAAAATTAGAACAGGTCAAGGGGAAACCAGTGAAATTGAGACCAAGAAATAACAAAACTGATTATAAAAAATGAAAAAATAGAATAGAATGTGAAATATAAGAAAAATGACAGATCAAGAAGAGAAAATATAAGAATTGGATGCCTGAAAATTGTGACCAGAAAAAAAAGCCTTGACACAATAATGCAAGAAATAATCCAAGAAAATTGTCCTAGAGTGATAGAACATGCAGAGAAAGTAGAAATAGAAAAAACCCACCTATCACCACCTCAATATGACCATTCATGGAAAACACATAGAAACATCATTGTCAAATTTTGAAACCCACAGATCAAAGAGAACATTTTGCAAAAAACAAGAAAAAAATTCAAATACGCTAGAGCTACAATTAGAATTGTACAGGACTTTTTTTTTTAGCAACCTCAATAAAAGATCACAGATCCTGGAATCATATCCACCGATAATCAAAAGAACTAGGCATGTGGCCAAAAACATCATATCCAGAAAAATTATCTATAATATTGAACAAGAAAAAATGGACACTAAACGAACTCGGGAGATTTTCAGGACTTTCTATCAACCAAACTTAAGCTTAATAGAAAATTTAACATATAAGAGCCAATATCAAAGACCAATTTCAAGGAACTTAAGATAGACAAACTATTTTTTAACATGGGAAATGAATACCATATATTTAAGATCGACATCAACAACAGAGTAGCTCAAAAGAAAAATTGACAGAATTAAGGTAAAAGTAGTAATCATGTGAAAAAAATGAGATGCAAAGTAAGAATAGATACAGTGTGCTATCATGATCCACACTCAGTTCCCACCGGCCTCCCTCTGGATGTGGATAGCTTTCTTCATCACCTGAATAATTGGTTTGATGCATCTCATTGTTGAAGAGAGCACCGCCCATCAGAACTGATCATCTTATAGTCTTGTATATTGCTCTCCTGGTTGTGCTCATTTCACTCAGCATCAGCTCATTTAAGTCTCTCCAGGCCTCTCTGAAATCCTCCTGTTGGTCGTTTCTTATAGAACAATAATATTCCATAACATTCATATACCATAATTTGTTCAGCCATTCTCCAATTGATGGGCATCCACTCAGTTTCTTGTCATACAAAAAGGGCTGGCTGGCCCACTTCCAGCAAGAAACGAATGCAGGCTTTCTGTCTGTATCTGGAGACGCCTCAGAGAAGACAATTTGGGTAAGGGGGAAGGTTTAGTACTCTCTTCCACACAAGAGCAAAGCAAGTTAAGAAGCAAGATTAAAGCAAAGAGTCTGCAGGGAAAGGAAAGATGGGGGAAGGGAGAGCACAGGATGTATGTGTGTATATGTATGTATATATCTACATATGTATACATAAATATAACCTTTCTTAACTATAACCTGCTTGGGGATGGCATGGGGGGACAAACGAGGGGGGAAAAGAAAAAAGTAAAAAGGTGTGCAGCAGAGAACAAAAGAAAAATTTACAAGGAAGTAAGAAAAAAGATGGACACAAATATAATTTCTTCTACATATATATAATATGCATACATATACATATATATATATATATTCTTGATCTGGTAATTCACTGTAATATATTTCAAATCTTCCCTGATGTTCTACTGGGCCCATGATAATATTCTCTTGTTTTCAATTTTTTGTTTTCATTTGTTTCATTTTGTTTTGTATTTCTTTTCTGTTTTTCTTTTTTCTTAGTCTGCTTTTTAAAATAAAATAAATTTTAAAAAAAGACTTAATGACCACTTGTCTGATATAATATAAAGGGAATTTTTGTTCAGGCAAGATTAAATGGTCAACAGTTCCTTCCAATATAGATTCTTTGAAACACTTAACTACCACTTTGGCAGCAGATAGATTTTTACAATTAAAATGCTTTATTATTCTATTGCCAGATCATTAATTGAAGGTAAATTTTCAATTTTTACTTTTGCCAGATTAATTAATTCAATAAAGCAAAAGTAGGGAAATCTCTAGGTCAGCAGCAAACCTAGTCTTCCACTTACCATCACTAATCCTTCTGGCCAAGCATTTTTAAGTGTAGGCCTTATATGCCTTAGCTGCAATAATACAGCATATTTTAATTCTTTAGTGACAATATCCTAAAAATTCACAAGATGGAAAATATGGCGTGCATTACCTTTCACACCAAGATCAAATAAATACTTACTAAATTCAACACATCTCTATTAATGGTGTCTTTTACACAAAACTAATAAGCACTTATTAAGCACAAACTATGTTCTAGACACTGTGCTAAGAGCTGGGGATACAAAGAAAAGGGAAAAAAATCCCTATCCTCAAAATACTATGTGCAAACAAGATATACACAGGATAAATTGGAGACAATCTCAGAGGCAAGGTACAAAGATTAAGATGGGCTGGGAAAAGCTTTTTATAGAAAGTGGTATTTAATCTTGGTCTTGAAGGAAGTAGGAAAGCTGTGAAGCAGAGATGAGAAGAAAGAGTTCCAGGCAGGAGATGGGAATATCTCATGTTGTAATACCAGAGAAACTGAGGCAGACAGAGATTGGCTTTTAATCTTTAATGTGGAGAGTTTAGGCTAGCTGACCGCATGGGACTCTTGTCCAAAGCATTCAGCCTAGATAAACCAAGGCAGAGAACTTACATAAGGTTTTAGCTAACTAGGGTTTGCAAACAGAACATATAACTGGAGTATGCAATCTTATAGGGGAAACAAAGGCAGATAAAGAGGGCGAGGACACTGGGAGGACTGACAAACCATAATTCCAGGAAAGGATCATAACTTAATCCTGACAGGATAGGGGTCAAAATAAGAAGATCGCAGACAGGAGACAGTGAGGTGTGGGGCAATACTCCCCCAACTAGAGGGGGAATTATCCTAGCAAGGATGGAGATAATCACCTGGAGTTTATGACACAGTGGTATGTAAAGGGTCAGAGCTCCAAGGTGTTTCCTGGGCTCTTTTTTCCCCAGTCCTAATGGCAAGGAAGGGGGTTGGGGGGGAGTGACTCAACATTGTGAGCAATAGCAAGGTCACTGTCACAGCAGTGAAGGGTTTGAGGGAGACAGTGGTAAGAAAACTGGAAAGGTAGGATGGGGCCAGGTTATAAAGGACTTTAAAAGCAAAACAAAATTTCATGTTTGATTGTGGAGGCGACCGAAATGGGAGAGGAGAGGTGAAGCATGACACTGACTTCAGAAAGATCAATCTGACAGCCGAACTGGAGGTTGCCCTTCAGCAGGGAAAACTACTCAGTGCAGAGTCCTGAGAAAACCCAGGTAAGAGGGGAGGAAGGTTTGTGCTAATACAGGAGCAGTGATGAAGAAGAAAAGGTGGTGTTTAAGAGAAATATTTTAACAGGACTTGGCAACAGTGGCTGGAAATCAGGAGTACTGAGCCTGTGGGGACTGAGAATAGAGTGGTGCCCTGGACAGTGATATGGAAGTTAAGAAGAGTGGGTTGGGGTGGGGGGAGAAGAAATGATAATTTCATTTTTGGACATGTTGAGTTTAAGCTGTCTGATTTTCAGTTCACGTGTCCAATTAATAGTCAGAGATAGGATTCTGGAGGTCAAGAGAAATTAGGCTGTACAAATGAATCTGGAAATCATATGCATAAGGATGACATTTGAATCCATGGAAAATAATGAAAGAAACAAGTAAAATTTTACAGAGGTAGAAAAGGCCCATGGACACAGCCTTGAAGAACATTCTCTTAAATAAACAAGATAAAAATTTAACCTCTGAAATGCATTTTAAAAATCTTTAAAAAATATTGACTAGTTTTGTTCACTGTTCTGAATTTTAAAAGATGAATGGAATGATATAAACACACTCATATATATATATAAACTCCATAAAGCCCATACAAACTGTATTTTCTCAGTTCTCAATTGAGAATGATATAAAGTACCTTGGAAACCCTCAAACATATTCAAACCAGTTCCAATTGTTCAGTGAAGAAAGCCATATACACCCAGAGAGAGGAATATTAAATGTGGACCACAACATAACATTTTCGTGCTCTCTACTGTTTGCTTGCATTGTGTTTCCTTTCTCAGATTTTTTTTTCTTGTAGATACGATTTTTCTCGTACAAGATAAGTGTAGAAATATGTATACATATATTTGATTTGTCAAGTATTTTAACATAATTAACATGTAGTAGATTTCCTGCAATCTAGGGGAGGGGTGGGGACTGGGGGGAAATTTTGTAACGGAAAGCTTTGTAAGGGTCAATGTTGAAGAATTACCCATACAATATATTTTGCAAATAAAAAGCTTTAAGAAAAAAAAAACTTAAAAATAATGAAAAAAAGAAATTTAATCTGCAAAAAAACCCCAAACCCAAAACATATAAAATGATCTTTTAAAAATAAATTTTAAATAAAAATTATATTTATCACTATTTACGGGGACCTCAACTGAAATAATTAACTCTTGTTAATTAAGTTTATTAATTAATATTTAATCAATTAATTAATATAATAATCATAATATAAATAATTAATAAAAAATTAATAATTAATCAAATTATTTAAGTAGGGCTACTCTTTTCAAACTAATTTTTTAAAGCATCATGAAAACATCTCATTTGTTTTTAAAATGTTTTAAATTCTAGATTTAATAAAAAAATTTTCTTATATACATTGCAACACAAAAAATGGCATATGAAACTGTAATTCTCCATTTCTTATCTCTTGCTTTAAAAAGTTTAATTCAATGTGTTAAAATTCTTTTTAAAAAAGATTTTATTTTTTTAACCAACCAAAATCTATCTTATCATCTAACTACCTCAAACCCCAGACCCCAAAATGAGAATACAAGAAAAATGAAACCTATTACATAGTCAATCAAAACAAATTTCTACATTGTTGAAGTCTAAAAATGTCTCATTCTGTATTCTGAGTCCTTCACCTCTCTATCAGGAAGCTAGAGGCATGCTTCCTTATTAGGCCTTTGGAATAGCAGAATGGCATTTCATCACATGTATATAATCTAATTTGTACAAACATTCTCCAATCAATGGTTAACTCCCTCAGATTCCTATTCTTTGGCACCCCAAAAAGCTAGATATATTTTTGTACAACTTTTGAACTTGTTTTGCTTAGGAGTAATCACTCTTTTAATCTGTCCTCCCTTTTTTTATTTGATGAAGTGTACTTTTGCACCCATTTTTGAGTGTAAATTATTTCTTTTGATCAGTTCAAATGGCAGCTGCTTTCCTCCTCCCCTTTGTTTCTATAGAACCTTGATTATGTGAGAGAACTTTCCACTAAAGTTTTTTTCCTTCCATCTATGTGTATTTCTCTTTGTCATTCTCTTTTTAGGTGTAATCAAGTCATGACAAAAGTACTCTTTGGCCTTGGCTAATAAGACTCCCTCTATGACTCTTAATGATGGGAATGAGAGGGAATGCACAAGTACCATTACCTTCTCTTTTAGGGACGTGATCAGTTTATTCTTATTTAGGCCTTTTTGTATTTTTCTTCAGTCCTTAACTTATACTTTGCTCATTCTAATTTAACAGAAAGTCTGTTGCTTGAGCAAGACTTTGCACATCTAGTATCATTCCCCTTTTAATTCCCTATCCAATGCTTTCTTACACAGCTCTCATTTCTTTTCCAAATTTCTCTTCAAGTGCTCTCTTTTCATTTATAAAAGCATTTTTAACTCTTGTTTCACCTCTTGCAGGAAATCTACATAAGTTAAACAAACTGTGTTCTTCCTTTTTTGTAGATACCCTGGAGTAATTTCTCTTCTAGGTTTGTGTTATGAGCTTCTCTGTCACCAAAATAGCTCCTTATGGGGAGATTTTCCTCTCCTTCCCCATTCTTCCAGCATACTTCCTCACTTCAAACTTGATGTTAGGGATAGGCTCTGTTGCACTTCTGAAGGGAAAGTCTGGCCCTATGCCATTACTGCTTTCCTAGGGGTAACTGAGTGTTGTTTTTCCAGAATCTCAAAGATAGACTAGAGACCTGTAAGCTTTCAGTGCTCCAAAAATGATCTCATCCAGGGCAAAGTTCGATCACTGCCCCCTAGTCTGCAAGTTCCTGACCTGGATTTGAGTCTCAGCAAAAGGAGACTGCTGCTGAACTCAGCTCTTATCAGCCAACTGGAAAGCTTTTTTGGCTCAGAGCAGCAGTTATAAGCTCTCCTTTGGTTTAGGATTCATGCCCTAACTATTCCTCTGCAGGCTGAGCTGGATGCTAAAATCTGTGTCTGGATCTGAGCCACACACTGCTAACACTGCTGCTGGTGTCTCTGAGCTTCCTTCTTTTTCATCCAGATCCTCATCCAGGGTCTCCCTAGCTGGGAACACTGTCCAGGGTCCACAGTCCCTTTCTTGGTTTACCCTGAATCTGTGGCCTGGAACTAGGTAGAGAGTGACAAAGCTGCCAGTTCACACCTGAACTTATTGTTGATTGATTTAGATAAATCTCTTCTAACAACATAGAGGTTCAAAAGGGAAGAAAAGTATATGTGAGGACCTGGTGGGACAAATAGTTTTAGCTCATGCTGCCTGTCACTAATTGCAGATTAGGATGAGGGAACAGTGAGTATATTCGAATATATTAATAAAAAATGTTTCCTAGAACTATTATGAAAATATGGTAGATTTTTTTTCCTTCCATTCAACTGTCTTGGTTCTCCAATTCTCAATGTGTCACTTTCAGCACAGCTCTGATGTTATCTATGCTTCCTTCCTTTCTCTTATACACACTTTTGAATGTCTATTAGTCTTTGTTGTCATTGCTGAATCCTTTTCTTCCCAAGCCAAAATACCACCCCCAAATTTAAAACTCACCCATGTAACAAATAAGCATGTCAAGCAAAACAAATTCACAGAATGGTCAGGCATAGAAATATACATCTCATTCTGTACCCTGCATCCATTTCATCTGGTACCTGGGCTTTATTACAGATCTTCTGGGGTGGTTGACATGGCATTAATGAAGCATCATTAAGTCTTTCAGGATTCTATGTATTTACAGTATTGTCACTGTATAACTTTTTCCTTTACCTGTTTTCCAGGTTGGTTGGCTTTGATAGGGATATCTTATATTTTTCCCCTCTTTTCAATCTCTCGGCTGTGTTCTAACATTTCCTTCTCTCTAATGGAATCCCTGATTTCTGTGTAGTTTAGTCTAACTTTCAGAGTCTATTACTTGGGTGAGACTCAATATTTTCTTTTCCAGGCTATTCTTCTTCCTTTGAGAATTCTGTCCTTGAGAGCTTTAATTTTATTTCATTTGACCTCTTCTAGGTTTCCATATAGTTCTTGTAGAAATTTTATTTTTTTCCTTTGAATCTCTGACATTGTTATGAAATTATCCTTTCCCTCTGGGCTGGATTTTGGGGCATTTGTGATATTCTGGTCTTTTATTTTATCCATGTTGACATTTCTTTGAGGCTTGTACCAAAAATCCAAATTTTGCACAATACTTTATTCATTGAGAATAAAATTTTAAAAATTTGTTATATTTTCATAATAGTTCCATAAAACATTTTTTATTAATGTATTCAAATATACTTACTGCTCTCATCTCAGGGTTAAAAGTTACAATTAGTGATAAAAAGGCTACCATAATAGGTTAAGATT